>VACF01000637.1:0-54045 GCA_006891605.1 Pleurozium schreberi
ATTTGCTATTGTGGTTGTATTTTATTCAATTAGTAAGTAATATATTGCACACTCATATGGTATAAATACAATATATACACAGTATTAGAATAATTTCATATTATAATTATTATATTTGTATGAACATAGTATTGCATGTAGTATTGCAAAAATATTAGCTTGTATAGCTCCTCCTGTAGTACAACATTAGTACTACTATAGTGGAGGGGCACTTTCCGGATGAAGAGGATGCAAAAGGCAAATGAAAGGAGGCAAATGAGAAAAACTATCTAAAATCATCACTTGGAGAGTTCATTGTTTTGCTCAATGAGATGTCAAAAGTTTTTAATGAGCTCATTGTTTGTATTGATTAAAGTAGCTACACTAAAATTGTCTAAATAAACAACATATGAATTGAATACAATTTCTACAATTAATCATTTCAGTTTTTTTTAGTCTTATTGATAATTAAAAGATGATTTTAGATTATCTTATTATGTAGTTTTTGAGCATTATATAAATAAATTATGATTTTTGAAGGGCTTGGTATAGGTATATCCAAAATTGCCTTTAGAATCTATTGTTTTACAAAGATGAACATTTCAAATAAGAAGTTGTAAGGATTGGTGCAAGTAGTCATATATTATTAATTTGTTTTTTGTGTCTTTTGTGCAAATTGTGGCAAGATCGCCACTTCTCTCAAATAATTAATTCACTTGTGAAATGAATCAATGAATTAATTGTGCTTGTAAAATACATTTTATACYCCATTCCACTCCATATTTATATTTTTCGACAAGTTGCACTTCATATGGGATTGATGTGATTGCAATCAATATGGAATATTGACATAGTACATGTCGTTTGTATTAGTATCACATAGCAATATTTGTGTATACACATTGCACCATATATATATTGTATATACTACCCATATACATTCCACATATCATATTTTATAAGCATCCATGCAATATCCATAAATCCTAATTTCAACAATTAAGATCATCTCTTTAGATGATGTGATCAACAGCAACAATTATTTTCAAACAATGCAATCAACAATAGTGGAAAGGGGGCCATTTTTTTCATATTGAGATGAATGGCTCTAGGTTTTTCACATTGCACTAGAAGAAAACAGTGTTTTTTCTGATGTTCGGCCCTTGACGTCCCGTGTCCCGAGAGTCATCACCTGTCCAATGCAGACATCCGAATGCTATAGGGTCGGACACAGCGAAAATGTGGATTTTCGCAAGATGTCAGCAACAGCATAGCTGAAATTTTGATCAAACGTATGAATGCTATTGAAAACAGGGATGTCTTTGAAGACATCACTTTTGACAAGTAGATGTTCGAAAAAATGTCTTGAATGGACGTCTTCGCCACGTCATCATCTGCAGTCAATTTCATCTGAAGGTAACTAACAGAGATTTTCAATGGGCAGGGGTTAAAAGACTACCCGGCTTGAAAAAAAGGGAACGGGCAGGGTTTGGCCCTGAAATTGCTGACATGGCATCTGACGTGGTAAGATGACGTGGAAATTATCTAAGGTGGACATTGGAAGCTGACGTGGCATGCCACGTCAGCATTTTGGGTCTTGTGAAGTCAGATTTTCTGATGTCCTCTGGGACGTCATCTTGGATGTCTAGACGTTCTACAGGACATTATTTTCCAGCACACCGATGTTTGCATTCACGTGCCTTTGGTTTCATAGTGCATGCTGTCCGTGACGTTCTCTTCAACATCAAAGTGAACAACCTAACGTCTGAAAAAGGAGGGGAGCATGTTTGCAGCGATGCCCACCTGGATGGGACATGACCTCTGTTTTGTGGAATGGACCGTGCTACAACAAGAGCGAGGGCTTCCATGTATGCACTACATGTATTGACGAGGATCAAAGGATATTGTATCTGTGCGTCTGCAGCCAGGGTTTCATGGNAACAAATATGGCCATGTAATTGCATGAAATACTATGCTGTTTTGGTAGCATGTTGCACAATACTCATGATTTTTTCAACAATACTATATGAATAAAAAAAAATTTAATGTGAAAATATATTCAATATAGTACATACCTTTAACCCCTAAAAGCCCAAGGGGTTTGGACAAAACACAAATGTGTTATAAAATATACATTCTGTAACTTTTTTGAAGTTTGCATCAAATAAGTTTATGTGAAGTACAAAAAGTAGAAGATATCCGTACGGTCAAAATTATAAAATTATTTTCAGATTCTCTTCAAATGAATTTTGAAGATATAACTTCAAAAATTCACCAAAAATACAATTTTTATCCTTAACACTTGAATTTTTTTGATTGGTCAAAATAGTGGTTTCTTTTGAATTGTAAAAAAATGCATAMGATCTAGTCATAAAAATTTAAATTTGTTCCTCAAAAAGTAAGTTTTTCAACACTAGAAAATTCTAAACACATTGTGCTATTTCTCTTATGACTTTTTTTTTACCGTAGAAACCTTAGTTTTGAATATAAATACTGAAAGACAACCCAATGTTTTTAAGGAAAAATTCAAAAAAAAATTCAAAAAAAAGCTTTTTTCTGCCCGAAAAATCTGCCTGAAGTCGGGCAGTGACCAAAAAATGGTCATTTGAGCACTTAGGGGTTAAAAAAGAAAGTCCCCTATGAAGAAAAAACGTAGAAAAGATCTCTAAATAAGAGATCTAGAAAAGGGCAAAATTTTATGAAAATTGGTACTTTTTTGTTTTAATTTGTAATAATTAGGAATATATATATTGGTGGTGTGGGAAAACTTGATGATAAAGAGATGTCACCGAAAGAATAATCTCAAAACCTTCTTGAATGTTTAAAAGTGCACGCATAAGGGAGCCCTGTTAGCACGCATGTAGAGCAAATAAAGTAATGTTTTTTTTAAATTCCCTTCGATGGATGGATGCCCGCCTAGTATAGGAGTAGACCTCAAAAATTTCAGCTCTAAATCATTAATTTTGGGTACTCCCCTGTACTACAAACTCCTATACTGCAGAGTGTGACAAATTATTTGGATGGATAGTTGCTTGCATATGCTTCAACATAGAATAGAAAACAAACTTCAAAGCAAGGCACAATACTAATGATATTAGAACATTTTGCCTTTGAATAGTCACCATGGTGAAGAAGTAAGAGAATAGAAAAATGCGTCTCAATGTGTATTGACTAAACTAATAACCAAATATAAAAAACATATAATAAAGTATGAAGTCCGCTTTCATTTAAATATGGTTTTGAAAAAATAAAAAAAATACTCCATATAAAGTATAGAAAGGACTAAGAAGAGGTTCCCCAAAAAATAGAGTAATTTATTTTTTTATTTTTAAAATTCAAAAAGTAGGAAAAATAATAATAATAATTTATCAAAAAAAAAGATTATTTATTTTTGAAATACAATAAATAGGAAAAAAATTGAAAAATTGAAAAAGTAAATGAACTTTCATTTAATTTTTTATAAGAAAAAAGAAGAAAAACATAAACATGGATGATTTTAATTTGCATAATTTAATCACTATAAGGGAACACAATCATTTTCTGTCAATTTGGACATCTTTTCTGTCAGCTCGGACAATTTTCTGTTACTTTTTTGTCAATTCGGACATCTTTTCTGTCAGTTTTGACAATTTTCTATTAATTTGGATACTATCTATCAATTCGAATGTGTCAATTCAAATGTGTCAATTTGGACATTGTTTTCCTGTAGTGAATACACTTGAATAGATTCATTTCCTTTACAATCCATTTTCATGTATGACATACATAACAAGGATGGATTAAATTTTGAGAGGATGTCAAATAATGTCAAAAAGAACGTCCAAAAAATTGTTCATTCCAATCACTCTCTGAAATTTGTCCATAACTTATGATTAAAGGCTTGAAATCTCAAATGGATTTTTGGAGATGAAACTTAGATCTATTTACCAACTTTTCTTAATTGTAATTTTTTTGAAAAAAGTTTGTCTTTTACCAAAATCAAAAGATTGCGATTGTGCATTTACTTATCCATTGATTGGGAATTGGAGTTGACTTATCAAATTGTCAATTTGAGATGGTGATTGAATATCTTTGGGATGAATCTTATCACATAAGTAAGTGTGATGAATTGGCATTGTGTTCTTGACAAATTGACAAGGTACTGGAGGACCAGCAGATGTTGATTCAAATTCTTTCATCATGCAAATTGCCAATCAATTAGTGGATCAGGGAGTTGTTCAATTTCATTTATAAAGTATATATGATCAATTGACCATGAAGCAATTTCTAGTTTGGAATTGTATATAGARAATCGATAGGATATTGATAAATTGCCAATAGATTATACAAGTATATTTTTCATTTTTTCTATAAGATACAAGTGACTTTAGCTTCTAATATGTTAGACTATTTGACTATTCCCAAGTTTGGAACCCCTATACTTAGTCTTGGGATTTTTGTGAGATGAACAAAAACTTAGACTACACCTCTTTGGGGACAAATCGTTTTTTGAGCAGGCTTCTACAATCTTAATACTTGTAAAGATTTTTTTGAATAATTTGTGTGGATAGATTAACTCATTAGCTTTCTTGGAATATAATTTTTATTTCAATCGGTGCTCTAAAGCAAAAATTATGGCACAATAAGCTCAATTTTTTGTTTCAATTGTCAAGCAGGAAAAATACTCTCAAAATCTTAAAAAAAAAAAAAATTTAAATGTGTTTCATATAGATTGTAATTGTATCTGTATGGAAAGCCTTGATTCATTTAGTTTGGATTTGTAATGTGAAATTTGTATACAATCTTGTTTTGGGGGCAATAAGGGCATCTTTTTGAAAAAAATAACTTGTAGGGTGTATTTCTAAACGAAATGTTCATAATTTTTTTTAAATTCACAAAGATTAAGATTTCTCGCTAGAATAATCTCACCATTGAGATTTGTTTAGTGTGTTTCAATTCCATTTTAGAGGTATTAATGGTTTAGTTTTCCTTTCTATCTCAACTTTACATTTTAGCTTACTTCTAAAGGACCAAGTGTTCATTCAAAGTATGCAAGAAATCTTAGGTGGGTTCCTAGAAAGTCAAATTTTGGTTAGATGTTCATGAAGTTTTAACACAAGGGGTGAACATATACCCCTTAGTGGGAATATTGTTTATTCTTCAATCAAGTGCATGAATCAAAAGATGTGTTACCAAAAAAAATTAAGGAAGTTTAAGCAATTTGAACGTCTTTGGATCATCTTTTCCTAAAACCCTCATCAACTTTAGAAATTTGGTATCTATGTAATTGGTAAAATATGGCATAAAATTGTCAAAAAAAATTTAGTTTTCAAATGACATTCTAAGAGGAGTCAAAATGTATTAGCTATATTGGGGTAGTTTTGAAAAAAAACATTTTTTTAAGACTCCAAGCCCTATTAGAGTTAATCATAAAGTGTGCAATGCAAGACTAGGAATCTGAGTTTGAGAAAAATATTAGATGAAACTCTTTGGAGCACTAAAACTAGGGTCCCATGGACTTTGGTGTTGTGTATCTTTTGTACTAACTTAATTAAACCTTCCTCTAATATCAAGCACTATTAGAATTGGGGACAACCTTTACGATTAACTCTATTATCATGGAGTCTTACAAGTCAAAGTTCTTGAAAATTTTCCCACATATTTCAAATGTTTCTTTGTGAACTTTTCATTCATTAGGAAAATTTTCAGCCGTGCAGAGGGCTCTTAAGACTTCATTTTTGGCACCCCCGCAGTGCTAATACAGAAAAATAAAAAAATATTTTTTTTTTGAATTTTTTTTTTTTTTTTGAAATTGAAAAAATTGAAAAAAAAATTAAAAAAATAGTCAATCTCATGTGACGCTGACGTGGCACTACTGGTGCCATGTCAAATTCCAATTTCTGAAAAATAAAAAATAATTTTTTATTTTTATTTTTTTCTGTGATTGCACCGCCGGGTGCAAAACTCGCGGCCTCTTGGAGGGCTGAAAATTTTCCTAATGTGTTTGGATTCCAAATACAAAATTTTCTCATTGTGCAAGAAATCATCAAACAATGACTAGTGCATTGTTGATTCACTTAACCTCCTTATATTGCACGGTGATTTGGAGTTAATTTTTCAACCCCGCAGGAGATTGTTTTGGAGTTGTTCGCTGAAATTGTTCCTTGCACAGGGAACCAGTGACTGTTGGTCTGAAATTTTGAATTTCAATTTTTTTTTCCTAGAAATCTTAGAAAGTATAAAGAAACTAAAAATTGATTTAAAAAAAAATATATATTTAGAAAATATGTTTTCGAAATAATTAATAATTAATAAATAAATAAATTAATTAATTAGTATTATCTGACATGGCAGTCTCTGTGCCACATCAGACTGTCTACGTGGTAGAGTTTCCAAAGTTCCCAATGTGTTCCCACAACCCGGGAACTTAAAGTCTTCTAAATGGTCTAAAAAACATGTAATGTAGACTCCATATTTATTTTTAAAATTTACCTAACAAGATTTAGAACTCAATGGTGGAGAGACTCAAATTCACGAAGAGCAAAAAAATTATTCGAAGAAGGCTCAAAGTCTTCTAATCCCACTTCGTAGAATTGAAATATAATTGTTTAACATTTCAAACATTATAATCTTTCAATCCACTTGGTCGAATGGGCTAAAATTTTTCAGCACATTGCCACAATATTCTGCTTTACTTTTATAGCCTAGGTGAACCAACCCCACCCATCCCCAAGGGAAATTCCTAAAAAAAATTATTTGCCATGCATGATAAAATTTGAAAATTTTGAATTCATTTTTGCAATTTGAGGCCTCAAATTAGTGAGATGAAGTGTAGAAAATAAATAGAGCTCAAATTTCGTACACACCCTTGGAATCACTTTAGAGGTATGAATGAGGGGGTCAATTTACCCTCACAACTTTTATACAATAGAAGTGAAAAAAACAAATTTTTATTCTCAAAATTTGGACAATGAACTAAAAAATGGCAATTTTATGACAATTTCTCTTGAAAACCACTCATAGTCCTTTAAGAAGATTCAAAGCCAAAAAATCTAATCAAGCAAGGTGCCAAAAAACTTGATTTCGTCACTTTAACCCTTGAACGCCAAGGCAAACGTTTGTGTCTGTCTAGGATTGCAACTTTTCATCATTGGTATTAGGAGTGAAAAGGGAAGATCTTTTCTAGTACTTTGACTTCCTATGAGTATATTTGGCTTTTCAAAATAGATGATGGCACACGGTAAGGGAGTATGCTCTAAAAACGACCATTTTCTTGAAATCGCCCCTATAAATAGTTGTAGAATGGATATGAGGTGATTCTTAAATGAACCATATTTACAATTGAGTAAATCAAGAAAAAGTTCTTTTTTATTGCAAGAGCCAATCATTGTCTTTCATTTCCTCCCATCTCTTTACAAGTTGCAAGTGGACACATTTTGGAGGACCTATGGTCACAAATAGGTGCCTATGCCCCCAATCTTTGAAAATTCATATGTAATTCAAAAATGCTTGGAAAAATATGAAACCACTTGTGCTAAGTTCCACATCCTTTTTTCTTTCTTTGAAAAAAGAGCTAAAAATATTTATGTCCATGGAAATCTACAAAAAAAGCAGACCAACCCTTAAATGGTTGTTTTTAGAGCATACTCCCTTATCAAAAATGCATAATTTCCTCGGCCACTAGTTTGTCCTTCAAGGGTTAATCCCTAAACGCCCCAAGGGACTAAAAGCGTCCTCACTGCCTGAAAGTCCAATTCAAAGTGTTGTAATTTTTGCATCAAATGTCCAAATTCAAATGACGGTGGAAACGAAAATAGATAACGTGCAAAATTATAATCAAGACTGAAAACTACCTCCTGCACACTTCCTTTCAAAGGGAGGCAGGGCAGGGCAGGACAAAAAATTGACCGCGCTGGTAATAACATGACCCTAAATACGGTAATAACGCAGCCCTAACTTTGCACAATGCACGAGATAGAGCAGGAGCTAATTGCCAAAACAACAAACATGCATCTCATACTTAGAAAAGCGTGTGACAGATATCAACTCATAAAGAAACACTATCAGAGATCAGTCACAAGTCCAAATTTACAATCATTCAATCTCGTGCACAACATCAATGGATGTCGATAGGGACAAAACAATAGTCACGGGTCAGTTGTATGTTCAAAAAGTGCAATCATACCTCCTCCAAATTGTGCTCTAGTTCAGAAACACGTTGAGTCTTCGCCTGCAGCTGGCGTTCAGTCTCTTGAAGACGGGCTTTTAAATCATCCCTCTCCTTCTCCACACACAGAGTTGTTGCCTTCTGTTCAAGTCCCAGCCCCGTCACGATTCATCCATGTCCTGCCCTTGACTCAGGCTCAATCACTCTTTTTCCCTTCCCGGCCCTGTGTAGCTGGACTAGGCTGACATTAGCTGGTCATTACCATATCTTTATTACCTACCTTTACTGGTTTACAATGACACAGATGTACAGATGACCTACTCACACACTCTATAAGCTATGCTGAAAAGTAGTAAACGATGATACAGGGTCCTAGAAAACTATCTCCAACCGTTCAAAATGCTTGGGAAACCAACCTCATCAAGGGATTCTGGTTTCAGTATGGTTTCACAATGATCAAGAGCTTCGTGCATGGCTTCTTCAGCAGCCTTCTTGGCAGCTTCAGCCTCAGCTCGAGCTTCTTCGGCGATCCTAAGAGCAGCAACAGCCTATTCGCACAAAAAATTGTCAGTGAAGAAARAAGGCTCCACCGCAGGCTCTACCGCAGACTCTAATTGCTGTTGATATTACTATGCAACAATCCTGGATTCTACACTGTTTTCTAAACTGCAAAATCTAACAAAAGAATTGGAGTATCAGTCATCAGTCATCACCTGAGCTGCAGCCAACCCTGCGGCCGCTTCTGCTCGTCGGGCCCTCTCGTTGCTAGCCCTGGCTTTCTCTTCTGCACTGCTGAACACCTCCCAGGTAGTTTCCTCATCTTCAAGCTCGCTGTCTGGTCCAGTATCATGTCGGGCATTAATTAACAGAGCGTCACCTGGAGTCTCCCATTCACGTCTCTTCCACTCCTTTGATTCTCTTTCAAAGCTTCGGTCATTATCTGCACATACACAAAACATGATCGTTGACGCATAATGCAAGTAGATCATTCAGTGAGGTTAGMATAMCCTCTTCCACCCTCAAGMGGAGATTTTGGACTGAATTGCTAAGATAGGCACAGCAAATACTGCATTTGTATTGGGATCTAAAGAAGCTAAAAACATGCGTATCAACCAACTTAGCTTAATTGCAGAAACAAACAGCTGCGTAAAATATAGCATGTTCCAGTAAATTAACATACCTCCAGAGCTTTTGAAACTGCCATGTCGCTTCAGGCCGTTTTGTTGAACAGTCTCTCGGCGGCGAACACCCAAGCAAGGACCCATAATTTTGTCCTCACAGGTTTTGTCCCCAGAGGACGAGCCTCCGTCATCTCCGTCTCTGAAGGACTGTATCTGTCCTTCCATAGCCACTTGTAGTCGACCTAAGCCATCCGATTCTTCATCAACCAACACCTGCAATTTCCAAAAAATTACTACTATTTAAGGAAAAAGTCTCTAATGAGTAGTGCGAATCAAGAGCAACGATTRGCTAGAGTCGACGATTGTTTTTGACCAATTAGTGCACACGACGGCTCAGGGCCGGAGCACCAAATATCTCGGTGCAAGCAGGCTATGCGTAACAGAAGC
This sequence comes from Pleurozium schreberi, assembly GCA_006891605.1. Lineage (NCBI taxonomy): Eukaryota > Viridiplantae > Streptophyta > Bryopsida > Hypnales > Hylocomiaceae > Pleurozium > Pleurozium schreberi. Next base: position 9,694 of record VACF01000637.1, read on the forward strand.
CAGATATTGTAGTTAACTAATTCAGTGTACGACATAAGCCAGTCAATGATATTTTAAAAAGTAAAGAATAAAAATGAGATGATCCAACCATAAGGATAGCACACCGGATGTCTGGTATGCATCATCTCAAATGAACAGGTATTCAAAACGCATGAAAAGGGCGTTCAGGGAGACAAATGAACGCGTTGCATGTTAACAAAAATCAGACATGTCAAAATCGAATAAGGAGAAATGTACTGCGATAMTTGAAGCAACAAAACATTCTTAGCACAAAGACTACACCTCATCAATGATTGAACTGTTGCTAACAAAGATGTCAAAACACAGAACCTACGGCTTATTCAAAATACCAGTGAATCACATGATCATTCGTAGATCTTGAAAGCACAGCTAAATCAATATTGCAGGAAGGGCACTCGTAGCAAAAATACTAACCTGGAGAGCAACGGCCTCAGCAAGAGCAGCTCCTTCTTCGTCAAGTCTTTGTTCTTCCTCTTTCCGTCTCTGCTTCTTCTTCTCAAGCTCAGTCCGAATGGCAGCAGCAGTGGCAAGTGCTTTCTCCAAACGCCGTTTTTTCTTCTCCGCCTGCTTCATCCGGTCTCTCTCTTCTTTCGCCTGCTTCTTTTTCTCCTTTCGAGAGCTGGCAGTTGCTGAAAACGGTACAGCACCGGGGCTCACCCCGGGTGAAGCACTGTCAACCACTGGCATTTCCCTCCTATCCCTTTCAAACATGGAATTCCCGTTCTCTGTTCCCACAGAACTTCCAAACCAGTGCTACGCGAAAAGGCTCATCGAGAAGCTACATACGCTACTCAAGAATAGATCTAAGTCCGCGTACAAACGTCAAGAATAGAATCTTGCAGCACTATCAAGATAACAGCACCCTACAGTTACATGCTCCATCCACAACTCTATTTCTGACCATGGAGTCAAAATTCAAGTCTGGACCACTTGCCAACGGGTTTCATAGCCTAAGCACGACGCGTCACGTGGCCTYGTCATTCGAAGTCGAACTCCAAMGCCGAAGCTCCAATGCACGGCGATTATTCCTTAACTCCAATTCACCCCGTCAAACTTCACGGTCTCCAAAGCACGAACTCCGCTCCTGGACTTTTGCAGTAACCGAAACATGCACCGAAGAATGCAACATAGGTCACAGAAAACCACCGCGATGCTTCCAAACGCACATCCAAATCGCTCTTAGTTCCGCCACAGCAGAGCCGGAAAAGAAACAGAAAGAAACGGCAAAAAGCGAAGCTCGCGGCAAAAGAAAGTCGAGAGCAATTGCACGCAGGCGCAACAGCAACGAAGGAAAACAGAAGCAGAAAGGGGAAGAAAAAAAAAACTTCTGCAACACACAGGGGATAAGTTAGCAGCGCAAAGGTAGACGATGACAAGTTCTAAGCAAAACATGCGCCTTATTACATGGGGACGACAGTTCCAAGCGTCAGGGGTGTAACGATCCAAGTGTCGACACTTGGATCCAAGTGTTGAAACTCCCATCCACGTCCTGAGATTTGCATACAGGACAAAATATCTAGAGGATTCCTCTGATCGAGGTCCGTATATCGAGTCTCAAGTACTGGACGGACACGACGATGTATGTACTTGTGTATTTCAGACGTCGTATGTATTTACTTTGGGCGTATTGTACTGGTCTCACTTCGATTTGTACAGTCGACTCGTGAAAATCTTTTTAAATCATTTTAAATTTTTTTAAACCTCTTAAACCTTTTAAATCTTTTTTAATTCTGGGTTGAAGTTTGGGGTGTCCTCTAGGGAGTGTGATTCCAAATGTTAAGACCTGGTTGTAGCTGTGACGACTTGGAAAATTTGACAAAGTCAAAAGGGGGCTCATTCTTCAAGGTTTTGCATTGTGATTTGTAAAGCAACATATTTAAATTCACTGAGTTAGAAGCTACTTACTGCCCTTGTGTTGCCCCATCCTGACACATTCTCAGTTTCTCACAACACTGAGTTATGCTATTTGTGTGTGCCTCACTAATTTAGGAAAGTCMCTTAAAATATTTTGCACGAAGGTACCGATAAYCTGCTCTGAAAATGAAGAGCTGATTGCATTTGGGGGAAGCTAAACTCCTTYAMAACAATTTTCAGTAAATTTTCGTAGAAAGTAAAATTGAATTGGCATCCAACCCAAAATTATCGGTACCTTCGTGGAATTAGTTACTACTTTTAGAAGTTGAAATTTAGTGGTCACGAAGCATGCCCTTTGCGCCTCTTTTGTGAAATGTATACTATTGGTACACTAAAGAAAGACAAAATTGATGAAATTGCTATGCAAATGGATTAAAGACTTTTGAGAATATGCTAAGGGCAATAAGTTAGAGGGATTTGTAACCAATCAAATAAGCAATTATGGACATGATCTAGGGTAGCGCTAGGCAAAGCAAAAAGTTTTACAGGTGCATTGACATAGATGAAGGAGATTGCARAGAACTTGGTAATTTAATCTCTTGAATTGAAATTACTAGGACTTTTGATGTGTAGAAGTTGGGCTTGACCCATGACCAACATCTAGAGCCATCCAATTCCAATCATTCAAGAACTACTTTCTTGCCTATTGCTTCATACTTTCTTGCTCACTTATGTGTCTTGAATTTATTGGTCCAAACCTTGAAAAAATCAAATTCAGGCATTCCAAGGAAAAAATAGAAATTTGTTCTAGCCTCGATAAAAAAATATGGCACCCTATTTATTAATGATGGGGGCGATGGTTAGTAATGGGTCCTTCTACCTTACCATACATTTTTTTCTTCATCATTTATCTTTTTCTTCTTCCCTAATAGATGTCAAGGTGGGGCCATGTGCACTGGGTGATTGCAAGCGAAACACTTGTATTATTTTCTCTCACACATTGTGTGCGAATTTGTTTTTTTGGCCATAATGATGAATGACTCAAGATTTATAGGCAAGGTACTCATGACTATTTTAAACCTTTATTTATTAATTTTCATTTTTCAAAAATATTGTCCAAAAATAGCCCCCAATTTTTAACACATTCATCAATTTGGGGGAGGGTTGTTTCGTTACCAAAAAAAGCAATTTGGAACTAAAATTTGGAGGGGAAGGTCTTCAAATAGACTCGTGGCTATTTTCAAAAGAATTGAATCCAATATCTACCCATTAATTGAAGTTTAACTAATAACTTCCTTCACCATCCCATTGACACCTAATTCTAAAAATTCAATTTGAATTCAAATTTCACCATCAACGCCCTAGAGGTGGAGACCAAGTTTTGACCATTGGTATCTAGTACTAACAATCAATACCCAAAATTTTAACATAATCACAAACTAACTTTTTATAAATTTTGGTCACCCCTTTATTTATTTTATAGCTTCCAACATCCTATAGGTTAAAAATTAATTTTTTGTGCCTCAAACATTACTAAACCACTTTTTTTCATGAGCATCTACCAATCCGTTATACCAATGTTCACCATTTCCATTGCATATTCAAAAAATTACACAACCTTTCATGATATTGGAGATCATTTTGAATTTATAAATAACCACACTAGACATTTCTATTTGATTTTATAATTTTCTATTTTAAACTTTGAGCTCCATATTAAAAGTGTTATCATTTTACCATTGTTAAAAATAATGTATATGCATATAAACTCATAGGAATTTTAAAACTACTTCCTTAGGMTAAAATCATTTGAATAAACATTGATYATGGTTTGTATCATGAGGATGTATAGATTTTGTTAGCTCTTGCTAAAAATACRAAAAAAAATTAGATTTTCTTCTACACAAAACACTTATACTATTTGTTGTGGTTGTTGCAACCCAAGTGATTTTTTKGGAATACGGTAATTATTTTTAAGATGGTAAAAAGATAGTGAAATATTTAAAGATGGTAAAAAAATGGAAAATATTAAAAACGGAGAAAATGATGGTAAAAGATTTAAAGATGCTAAACCCATGGTGATCTAATATAGAATAATTCTCTAAGTAGTTGAACAATAAAGTGAAAACTCTAAAAAAATAGGCATATTGATATTGGGGAGGAATGATCTATGTRTGACAAATGGAGTCTTGCATGCTTTATTTACGTCAATAAGATATTGTAGATAGAGAGGAAAATGGCCTAATCTTGATAATCTTGTTTTTTCCATCTGGAGGAACTTACAATTGTTGCTACCATTACTTTTCATTATATTGATATGGCAATTTTGAAGAGATAGGAAGACATCATTGAATATGCCTTTCCAATCTTATTGAATGAGGCAACTATTCTAGTCAATCATATTAGMTGGCTTTTGATGSTGCACTGATGAATGGMCCAAGGTTTTTCTAAATATTAGATTTGATTTGGACAACATTTCCTAGTAGTGTATAGACAACGTGGAATCAACGCGAGACATGGTCTTTGGTTTATTGACAATGTGAAATCTAYACCACACATGTTCCTAAGCCCACAAAAAGAAGAATTCACAGTGAACAATTAAATGGCACTTGTGTTCCTTGAAAATGCYKTCAAAMTTCYAGWTTTTTGTACTCCCCAACTACTCTTTGATAAGGGTTCCAAAACTCAAAGTTTCAGGACAARAGGAGTRYACTAAACTCTACTTACAACTCAAAAYRGGTTGAAGTAACATTAGTTTTAGCTCTAATCCCAAACASTTTGTCCAACAAGAAGATCATTTGGGAATGAAGGGGTTATAATTCTTTCTTGCAATTGCCCAAGCATGCATTATTTGGATATTTTACAAATAAATTATAAATATTTAAGTGGAAAAATAAAAATATTCAAAATTAGTTGTTACAGGCTTTTACAAATCAAGATTGTATTACTAGGCAAGAACATATTATGGGTCAAATTTAGAAACAAAACACTATTAAGTGCGATTACCTCAGAATGATCACATAAAAAGAAATTAGCGTCGTTTCTAAGGCTATTGAGAATAATATATAGATACATGTCTCTATGATCTCTATGCCTTAACATTTGTTAAAATATATATGTTTTTTATTTTATTTTATTAGAAATTCCAAAGACAAATTTAGTGCACTAAGTATGCATTACCCTAAGATTATAACATTGTTCARCAATGACAGATGGTGTCTTTAGATTTTATGCCAAACRAATTCTCTTCATGCACMTGAAAAAAATCATGAAGAGATTATTAATGAAGATAAACTCTTGCACTTGATGTTTTTCCATGGTAGAAGCTTGATTTTCTTGCATGATCCCAATTTCTCATTTTTTTTTCTTATCTTTATTAAAACTTCACATTTTCACAGAAATTTGGCTCACTCTTCAATTATGAAGAACCACCTTAGAATTGAATGTCATTATTTTCACTAGAGACCTATTATTCATAACTATTCTATACACCTCAATATACTCAAAAATTCTTGAATGAATATAAAAAATTAAGAATTAATAGGTTAGGTGGCTCTCTATAGTGATACTAAGGTAGACCAACCTATTACCTCAATTTYGCTCTTACATAACCAAGGGATACATCCCAAAAGGAAAATTTACTCCATAGGTATACAACAAGGGAATTGAAATTTTGGGTGGTAAGAAGCAGGTTGACTTTGTAAGTAGAATTATTGGTTGTAGACCAAAGGAAAAGACCCTTTGCATTGACAAATGATTTATAGAAAGAAGTTCCAACTTAGAAAAGAGTCTATGCTATAGACACACGAACTCTTGCATAGTAGCTACTTATTCCATATTGTTGGGTGATTGCAAGAAACACTKGTCTTATTTTTTGTCCCCTTGTCCTTGGATGGGTGGTTTTCTACTCATAACTTTTGCATGTTTGTTTGTTTGGCAAAAAATTTGRAATGAAGGTACACGAGGTAATTGTAGACATTGTAAATTTTTTAAATTTAAGATAAATTAATTTATCATTTTTAACTTGCCCCCAATTGGGTGTCTATCTTGGCCATTTGGAACAAGGCAGTCCCATTTCTAACCCAAAAATGAAAATTCAAAGCCATAAATTAGACATGTCGGAGGTCTACTAACATTACAAGGATTAACAATGGCATTTTATKAAAATAGACACATGTCAGTTGTGCACATGGGGTCAGAGTGGCCTTTCTTTGTGCGAAGGTTACAAATAAGGAAAAAATTTCCCACATGAAACTTCTTTGGTGCAATACGAGCGCATTCTTCTCTAGCAAATGACTTTTTGATGGATTTAAAAAAAAATTATTTTATTTACTAAAAATGAAAAAGTCGAGAGACCCCCTTTTTGGTGATTTTTGGTATTTTTTGCTATTAGTGTCTTCCACAGTATTCTGTAGCAATCTACAGTAATAAATATTACTATATGGTACTGAATTGATGGTTTATATCTACAAGCACCTGGAATCAACACTTTAGATCTGCAAAGGCGCCGTTGACTTTTARTACTAGTAWTACTATATAGTACAACARKYCYKWKGSCMAAWAWTKSSKTTTTKRRSCMARAAMSKWAAAWKKTTYYTKSMAWYMAWYTWMYYTWARGKTTTATAGGAATTTCAATTTGATKGAAGTCTTAGATACAAGAAATAAGCTTTTCCAAAAAATTTGGGAGGACTGCAAATGCAACAATTGAAAAAGATGTGTTAATGAACAAACATGTTATATAAGCTGCATTTATTGTGAAAGATTGTTTGCCATTATTCCTTGCCATGAATTTTTAATCATGTTAATAAATAATTTATTTTTAATGAAACCTACTACAAATAAGAAAGAGACTTTACAAAATAGAAGATAGTATGTTAACACTTTCATCAACATTCCAAAACTACCTCCTTCAGTGGCTAACTGGCTATAACCATTGATCAAGAGCATTGTTACCCTTCCATGGCCAATGAGTTTAGAATTGCTAGTGTAGGATTTGGGCCTCAAAACATTCCCCATCCCTATAAGTCTAACAAAATTAATTCCATTGTGCCCTCAAAATGAAAGCTTTGAACACCTTTCTAAATTACTTCAAGGGTTTCTTCTAAAGAAATAGGATGGTGTATGTATTTATGTACATCATAYTCTTCTRTGAATGAGTTATTTTTCACCCATTTGTATAATCAAGTTATCTATGATGGATTGCTTCTTCCATAAGTATGCTGAAATTGTACTCCTAATGCAACCTAAAATATTCTTAAGCTCAAACCAATCTAGATTCCAAAACCACATATTTATAATAGGACAATATTGAAAAAAAAATAGAATGCACTTACCTCTCAAGGATACGAAAGTAATTGTAAATGTTCATTCTTAACTTGTGTCCACATTAGACATGTAGTCATGTAGAATTTATCCAATCAAGATTATACAAAATAGAAAAGATTCACAGAATATACAATGAGTAATTGCAAAGTGCACAAGTAGAGAGAATTGAATCGAATATTAAAACTTCCAAAGTTGTGTTAAAATGTTACAGTGTTTTTACAATGACCATGTATCACTACTTTATAGACTCAAAAAGTCAGTATTGATTYAGGTTTATAATCTTGTGAATAATGAAAAATTTGGTAGTAATTTATGAATTAAAACCTTTAAAGGTCTCAAAATCCAATTTTGGACTTTGCATGGTGCTTTTTGAGTATTTGACTAAAACGATACTTGAAATAAAAAATATAGTAGTGAAAAGAGTTTTTGTTCATTTAGAGCCAAATCCAATGACACATGCCACTTCCAATTTGGATCAGAATTACACCATGTCTCAAAACCTACAAAATGGTGCACTTTTTGGATCCAAAAAGTGCACATTGGCAATGGGATCCAAAAAGTGCACATTGCCAATGTCTGGAGTCCTCTAATTCCGATCATTCTAAAATTACTTATCTCACTTTTTCTTACTTTCCTGCTTACTACTACAAGACATGTGTCATGACTTTATTAGTCCCAACTTTGAAAAGGACCAAAAAAACACAATCCAACCTTGGATTAGAAATCTATTGCAACCTTCGTTGGAATCGCTACTCTTCTACAAGTTAGATGTTCGACGTGGTTGACAATTGGTTCTTATATACTGAATAGGGGTTATAAAGGGACCAAACATCTAAAGGGACTTATTGTGGGACACTATAGATCTTTGAAACATGATGTACAACCCCCTGACACTTCAATAACTATTGATGTACAATAAAGCTAGATATTTGTATAATGTGAATTGTCAATTAATTAGCATGGGTCCTTTCAATACCCTATTCAATGTCTCTTAACCCCTAAGCGCTCAAATGACCATTTTTGGGTTGCTGCCCAACTTCGAGCAGAATTTCCAGGCATTTTTTTTTTTTAAATTTTAAATTTTTTAAATTTTTTCCTTGAAAATATTGGGTTGTCTTTTAGTATTAATATTCAAAACTCAGATCACTACGGTAAAAAAAAATCAGAAGAGAAATAGCACAATGTGTTTAGAATTTTCTATTGTTGAAAAACTCACTATTTGAGGAAAGAATTGATATTTTTATGRCYRGATCTTATGCATTATCTTACAATTCAATAGAAACCACAATTTTGACCAATAAAAAAAAACTGAAGTTTTAAGGATAGAAATTGTATTTTTGGTGAATTTTTGAAGGTATATATCTCCAAAATTCATTTGAAGAGAATCTGAAAATAGTTTTATAATTTTGATTGTACGGATATCTTCTACTTTTTGTGCTTCACATAAACTTTTTTGATGCAATCTTCAAAAAAGTTATAGAATGTATATTTTATAACACATTTGTGTTTTGTCCAAACCCCTTGGGCTTTTTAGGGGTTAAGTATGGTCCCATATTTGAACATGCAAGTTTAGATGTTAAAATGGCATCTAAATGGAAAATGCGAATTGGTGAAGTATAAACTCAAAGGTGCATAATTTTGGCAAAACATTGTACATAATTCGTATTCCAGACGTTTGAATACAGTGCCGTACATACGGTTCCCCACAAGATTTTGAGGGTTAGAAGGATGGTACAGTAATGGCAAGCTAGAAAGCATGAAACATTATTCAGGAAACACGCATCTGGATTCTGGAGTCCTTGCAGTTGCGAATTTAATGCCCCTGCAACCATCCCTCAATAAGTTGGTCCGAGGTACGACATTTCAGACAGCAGGTTCAATGTCCTTCCCACACACCCTCTTAGATACAGCCACGTGGCACCAAGTCACAGAATACCCATGTGGGCCTTGGATCACGCAGGTGCCGCTAAACCTAGTACCACTCAGTACTCGGCTTTAGAACAATGTACTCCCTTGACGAAAATCATAAGGCAAGCAGTATATACTAATATGGTACGTATACGGAGYACTATACAAATGAGGTACCAACTACACTAATGATGGTAAATAGTGTTACCTACACTAATTGACTTAAAACAGCCATAAGTTTTTATTTTTAATGAATATTTTTTCCCAACTAATTGTACAAAGTTTTCCCAACTATAGTACTATTAGGATCCATGCACTTTGTAAAAATATTCGTGAAGAGTAAAAATTTATAGCATTTCTAAAATAGTTAGTATGGTTAACACTATTTACCATCATTAGTGTACTAAGTACAGAGTCACCGAAAGCTTGAACAATTCAACAGCCATTCGTTGATCCCAAAGCAGCCTTCCTAAATCATGTGCATGCAGCATTAGTTGTGCCCAGGTGGGCCACCACAGATTTGAAAGACTCGAATGCCTACTCTCTCCATGTGGACCAACCGGGAAGAAAGTCAGCCAGTTTAGTATCTTGGAGTTCCAATCCTCTCGCCACCACATGCCACTGTGATTGGTGACAAGCAGGACGGAATCTCACAAATCCTGAAAAAGGCTTGTCACTGATGCAGAGGTTTGCACGGCACAGATCGRGCTCCAAAATACACCTGAGTAAATAAGRTGAAGAACACTTCGGAGGTCGAAGTAAAGGTCCATGACAGCATAGGCAGATGGAGAGGTCGAAGCGTTACCAGGTTTGGCAGATCTCGTCCAGTAGAGCTGAATTTGGTAGTCTGATCGGGTAATTTTACAACCTGAGTTGACAATCGCCTAAAGAGTTTTACTCTCAGCAAAACAGTGGCATTCTCATGTCAGAATAGTTAATGATCATCCCGAAAGAACCATCACTACGTACATTCCTCTGCTATACTTTCATATACCTCGATTGATCCAGGTTTAGGATACTGAAAATTTGGCTGAGAAAATATAAATCAATGGTAGAAAGTTCACTTGGATGATGTTATCAGATAGCATAAAGAGAAAACTTCCAAATCTCAGGCTGGGGCCGAGAATACACCACAGGGATGCACCGACAGAGCATATTAAACTCGACGTGAGGGTCGCCGTGACAAGTGACCTTGACCATCAGGAATTGGGGTCAAAATCTGACCCTCCAGTGTCATGTAGTAATAGTTGTAGTTGATACGTGTCACCAGGTCGCTCAAGTGCGGAAAGTGACCCACATTCAATTTGAAGGATAGCACCTGAATTCAGAGAGTGATTGTTAGAAATCCGAAGTTATTGGTAAGGTCCTAAATCGCAACTTTGGGGCCATTGCTAAAGAATAAGCAATAGCGTGCTGGCTGTGAGTAGGGTGACTTGAATATGACGAGTAGTGAGCAGCATTCCATCTTAGACAGCCGTACTAATAGTGAGCAGATGGAAGCATCAACTCAAACAAATGGTGAACGAAGTATCGAGGAAGAATCATACTCGTAAAAGAAAAACCATGCACTCATCAAATTGGCGCTCCACACGCTCTATCTCAGACTGACAGCGAGCAGTTACGTTGGGAGCTGCTATTCCATCACACAAAGCCCTCTGGATTGAGTAGTAGTCCAACGCAAGCCCCAATATGGTCTTCACCCGGCCTGCAATAAGAGTCCACTGCTCGCCCAAAATTGCATTTGTTAAAAACTAAACAGTGTTCATAAATTAATTCGTGTAGCTATATTTCTCTGATATGCAAAGGAAGTTACACTAATTTCAGCATGGAATTTCTAATTACTATAATATTTCCTGATATTCAGGTCCAAGATATGTGTCTAGCACCGAATGTAAAATTGCTGATATGCAAGTAAGAAAGGAAGCGACCCTTACCAGCTTGTCAGGGGCAACTAGACATTGTCGTTGAATAGATACYAGGTAGGCATCATGACAGGCAATAACTTCATCAAGTGACCCTGCCGAAGCCATTCCCTCAGAAAGCTCTAGCCAAGAACTGTATAGAACCTGTACCATCAGGAACTGTATRAGACCACTGACAAATTAAGAGCAAAATCAATTCAAGCGGTGTAGGCATTGTGGAGCTCGATGAACTTACCCGGTCCATGACATATTGGTGTAGAGTGTTAACAAAATGCATCAGTTTCTGCTGTAATAACAGTCGCTGCTTGTGATGGGCAGCATCACCGCCTCCATTCTACAAAATGTAACCAGCACACGATCCCTTTGACATGAGTGTACCTCTATATGCAGAACATAACTTCAAGGAGAATAAATTCAAAGGCGTAACATCAATGTTAGCATCTGTGTAATTTAAGATAATAAGAGCCCATTCAAGTTATTGCAATGTCTTTCAGAATCAAATTCYATTTCTGTCAATGCACACAGGTCAGTCTAATGGCATCATTATTATAAAGCCCGCATAAGAAATGGTATCCATTGCCATATTGAACGGGAGGAAAACAAGTGGAAGCAAATAGAGACCAACCTTCCATGTCCAGCGGCAGGCTTTGTCAAGGGCGTGCTTGGCTCGCTTCACTTTCATCAAGAACGTCATAACCTGAATTACCAAATTAATTGAATGGAGATACAGTGGCCTCTAAGATAATTGCCCAACGTGTTCAGTTGAAGGGTAAAAACTCACTATTTGATTGTTACATTGAGATTGCACACGGAACAAACTTGACAGGTTGAATTTGTACTAGATTTACTTTAAACACTGCCGCGATTATCACCCACAAGGACAAATCACCTTTCTAAAGATAATTATACATGAGCGTGAGATGTATTTTTAGTAAACGAAGTACCAGTATCAGTTTCCAGTAGTGAAATATGAGGATGCCTTGGTCAAGAGATGTTCACCTGGTTGTACTTCTTGATAGCATTACTGTCGATGATAAGTTCCAGTGGCCAGGCAACCTGTTCAATAAAGTGAGATTCAGAGGGAAAGCCTTGTCCATTAATATAAGGACGCAGTAATGGAGACCGACTGCATACGTTCCAGACAATGTGAAGACAAACTAAACTATGTGGATCTACGAGCAAATCTGCTTCATTGAGTCGCAGTATCGACAATATTTCAGGGAAGCCGAAAGATCGCTCGAATGCTCCACCTTATAATAGAATCGAAGAGAATCMAGAGTATCGATGCCTGCTGTTGGACTTCGACCAGTAATTTGAAGTGGCAAGGTGTTGTAACTTCGAGGTGGGCTCGCAGAAGCAGAAAATGTGGATTGACTGGACTCCACCGTCACTACTAACGATTCAAGTGCAGGGGAGGTCATACCATGAGCAGAGCTTCGAACAGATTCCTGAAAATAAATGCTTTAATAAGAATTTGCAACAAGAAAACAATTTGCTTCGCACAACTATTGCATCTGGAGACATATAGTATAGATACTCAGTTCTAACTCACACACACACACACACACACACACACACACACACACACACACACACACAATAATTATGAAATTGGGAATATTTAAGAGTCTAGCATAACAATAACAATGCGCACATAACTGAATTCTTCAGAGGGAGGTACCTGAAGCATAGTGTTAAGCTCGTAGTAGTCATCCCAGTTCTCGCCTCGATCCAGTTTGTTGAAAAGAACAGATGCAAATTGCTGCAGTAAGTCACCTAACAAGTAACACAGACTCGGACTGTGAGAAAACAAATTTTATTTATTTTTAAAGGGAAGGAAATTAGAAACTCTTTCTACAAATACTCAAGAATATAGGACTTCCTCATTAAAGGAGAGATGCTGGGTCGGAGTTCATTGTTGATCACATAAACTGATGGAAAGGAGCACTACCAGAGCCTACTAAGTAGATAGCACGAAGAAGAGCAAGCTCTTCCATAAGCCGCCACTCTCCCATCAACCTCTCCAACAGTTGCTGGCTAACCGCATGTACCTGCCACCCGCCACAACCAAAACAGAATGAAATATACTACATACAAAACGTGCTTCGAATAACTGGAAAAGCAGTGCCCTAGCAATTCTGCTTAAAACTCTATAGTGATGACGACATACTGGAAAATTAGAAACTGTAAGGTACATACGACTGAAAAGACGACTATGTGCGAGTATGGACTAAGAGTTCAGACAATTCATTTCCTTTCGCCCTTCGCGACAGATGYRCTCTGAATGAAGATTTAAAATACTGACCGCATATCTGCAGAACTCAAATAGGAATTACGCAAAAGTAACCCAAAATTGAAAGCTTCACCAGGCGGCATACAGTCCTGAAGATGCAAATGTACTACACAAAAACRAAACCTTTCGATAGCATTTTGAAAAAGATGCAAGGCTCTTCTTGAAGTACATATCAGAATACAGGTTTAGAGTAGTACTCGTTTCTCAATGTAGGAGATCAAGCACTCTTGCACTAAAACAGCGGGAGAAGGAGTCGTCTTGAAATTCATTCGTTGCAACCAATCCAGCATTTGAGCAGCCACTTGGTTCTGTTGGTGTGGTGCAATGAACTCTGAAATCGCCTTATTTTCCTATAGGGTCGATGGATGAAAAATTACTTGGCTAGGAAAGCATAGTGTTAATTGGGTCCTGTTAAAAAGTTTCATGGATCTAGTGATAAGAAGCACCAAATGTGGTTCGTACAAATGACGCATAACATATAAAATAGGCCAATCCTTCTACTTACCGTGGGCGTGGGAACGGCATCTTCTAAAACTAGTGAGGAAACAACTAACAGCTCAACTTGTAATTTTGCACTACGTACCTGGAAAGATGGCAACTCAGTCGAACAGGGCATTACAAGGTCCATTGCTTTTAGGTCTTCTTTAAAGAGACTGGAAATAAGTTTCCCACATCCCTCACCATGACTGTAATTTGTAGCGACCTTTGACGAAGTCCTTGTCAATTTTAAGTCCCTGCACGGGTCGTTCTTGCTTATGCTTTTTCTAAATTTAAAGCTTCTACTTTTTGTAAATTCAAATTGTTCGTCTAATACACTATGAGGGGAACTTGCGTCGCCTTCAGCATGTAGGTTTTTGACTACATCGTTGTCATCTTCAGCAAACAGATCTTCCCACAGCTCTGAGTCATTAAGAGGAGGGAGCTGACTGTTTGTGCTCAAGCTTAGCTTCATGCGCCATGGATCCTCTTGAGGTTCTTCTGTTGAGCACTTTCCACCTAAGTTTGCAAACAAATTTGCAGACGATGATTCTTTCTTGCTTAAGTTCTCAGACGTTGATTCASGACCATTTTGCAAATCTGTCAATCACATAAACACAATGGCCCATTATCTACAGGTGAGTGCCATCACCCAAGAGCATATAGTACAAACAAGAAGACAATAWCAAAACTTCTCTTAACTGCAACASTGATCTGAAATAAAGACAGGTTCCAACCTGTTGAATTTTGAAATCTTGGGGATCCTGAAAGAGACTGCAACTCAGTAATTTCTGGTCTCTGACTGAACTCAGAATCGAGAGGTTCTTTGTTGCTCTCTTCACTGCCGGTGGTACCTAGTTTGATGTGAAGAGACTGTTGAAACCTCATAAATTGGCCATCTGGGTTGTGCACGAGATTGGTCTCGTCCAAGGTCAAACTGTCCCTGTTCTGCACAATCTCTGTAGCTTGCTCTCTCCTCCAGATATACCCAATTTCCTTCTGTCTGCGTCTTCCTTCCTGATTTTGTAGAAGGAACATGTTAGGGTACAGGTACTGATAATCAGGTACCAAAATAGAGTGTTGAGCGGAACAGAGTTACACCTAAAGAGATTGTTTTCGTGCTCAAGAAAGTCCACTTCGCAACTCAACGTGCTCAGATGAACTTAAATGAAAGAAAAAAAACGAGGGCGAGAATCTGATCCAWATCTCACCTGTATTTCATAGAAAGTTTCCATGTAATCACCAGACTTTAATGATGGTTTGGTATCCACTGGTACAGTAGTATCTTCGTCTGACTCCAATGGTTCCGGACTTGAAATAATAGGTCTTGTGCAATCACGGGCTAAGAGCCTCCGCAGTGAGACACATAATTCCTCAAAGAGAGGTACTTGAAGGTGGTGAATTRGAAATTCTCCTGGCTCATGCAAGAGGCTCTCACTTAAATTCGTAGACACACTTTTCTGCAATGGTTGGAAAGATGAAGGCCCTGCTATCGCCTGGTTCATACAAGGACCAACAAAAACATTATAATATAACAATCCAAAACTCCTTTCCACCGATCGAATCAAGAAGAGAGGGTCAAATGAGAGCAGTCCCAAAACAAAAACAGACAGAAATGAACTACTGATGAACCAAGAATTCCCCAAAGATGCAACAACGGCCCATATGTGGATAAGGAACAGAAGATCAACAAAAGACATATTAATTGTTACTTTACATACCTCTTTTGCAGATCTCTTCTCTTGACTGAACGGAGACAACGGTGTCTGAGGCAGAGATATGGACGCTCCGGACGAAAAAGATGAGTGCAAAACTTCTCCCTCACCTTTACCACGCCAAATGTGTTGAAGCAACTGGAGTGACTTGCCAGCAGACACCACTGGTTTAGCTAAGCACTGTAAAAATATTGGGCATATGAGGTCCTCTGCTTCATCTGTTCGTTGCACTGCAGAGCCAGACCCCAGATATTCTGTCAATGTCCTGATAAACTGATGCTCAACAGAACGAACAGTATAATGTATTTCGAAGAGAACAAGGTAGCTGGAAATCCCATTTACAAATTCCCATTTTCGTTACCTTCAGGACTTGATGACATGTAACTTGGACTGCCAGGCTCTAGTGATGACCGAGACAAAAATTTCTGGCTCGTGAGAACATCCTCTAATGTCCCAGTAGAAGGACTTTTTAAATTCAATTGCCCTGAGTTCGAGGATTTCTGTACATCAGTCTTAGTTTTCCGCCGCAGTTGATAACCTCGCTGCCAAAATGCGGAATCCTCAATGGGGACACCGTTATCTGCATAGATGAAAAGCTAGTAGCAGTCCAGAGAGCTTGTCAGGAAATTTCTATTTTATTCTTAAATACAATAAATAGAGAAAAAATAAAAATAAAGTGAGAAACTCGCATCAAATGATCCTTTTACGGAAATCGAAAATCAATGTTGATTACCTCGCCACATGGATCGCTGAGAGTGCCTTCTTGAAGCCAGGCATCCAAGGACTTSGTAAGTGGTCGCAAAGTGCCTATAAACAGCAGTAGTATCGTCCGATATGCCTCTTCCTATTACATACCGCAATCAATGTACATAGGTTGGGCGGCAGAAAGTAAACACAAACATGAATCGTTCTTTGATTTGATGCACGTTAACTTTCTGAGTCAAATATATGTGCTGGGAGTTCTTATGTTACACAATTTATGGAAGCASAAACGCAACATGCAACTRGARAACACAGAAACTAGAATATTCTCACAAGCAGTCTGTAGTGGTGTAATATTGAAGCTGCRAGGGGTAAAATGCTAWATGTATATTAGAACCACTGAAATRTTATTGGTGACATTCAATAATTTAAGAGATACCCAGAAGGCACATGAATCCAACGCATWAGMAACTAAAAGATAAAATTAATTAGAAAGGCAGCAGMAKMATCAAGCAAAATAGTCATTATAAAAAATCCAAAACAGGGCTCCCTTTTTGCTTCATACCTCCCCATCTTCCAGAAGACATATGTCATTAAGCTGCTCATATAATGATGTCAAAATCTGGGCTGCAACCTCTGCTGCACTTCTTGATTTGGCATAGAGGAGATCAAACTCCGGAACAGCGTTGTTAACAACAGTCATGAGGAACTCAGTCCCTGCAAATACCCTGTTATTCCAGCTCAGATAGAATCTTTAAAATCTTGAATGGTAAAAATATAATTTAAAATCCAGAGYGAACCAGAAAGAGTCAATCATTTGAACATTAGATTACAAGCATTAGTCTACAAACACTAACCAGGACATGCTTGCCATTAGGCTCAGAAGGGTGACTGAGGTTCCTGCTCCCCCGGAAACCGCCTCTAATTCCTTCTCCAATGCAGGTTTGCGCAGACACTGTTTCAATCACTTGAGGATGAATATTCATCACAATGAGGAGATACCAGTATAAATTACTCACAACACTTGATTCAAACATGCTCCAGTTCAAGACTATAAGACTTCAAAGWGTCAAATTGCGTGAATTCGTCAAGGCGACCATGTGAAACTTCGTCGCTCCAAAGACGTGTAAGCTTTAACCACGAAAATCTTCATCTAAATCTTTAGTTACTAGAATGGTGTGGAACCGACACTTCTTGGCTTCGGAACTGCGATAAACATCTTCTAACATCTAGCTAAACATCCCAAAGATAACAATTTAATAAAAGACATGAAACCAAATTATCAAGACTCATCAGCGCAATGGTCGAGAAAGTTGTTTCACTGTCACAGGATTTCCACTCACCTCAAGCCGCATAGCCACCGCATTTGCAAAGGCTTCCAGTGTCGGTAAGGTTTGAGACTCTGATTTCAACCAGCTGCCAGTAGATTCAGCTGCCACTTTCTTAACGAAAATCTCCACTCTCCGCAAGCTGGTTGCTGCAACCGTGAACGGCGTAAGCAGGTTGTAGAGACTCGACATTGAGAGATACGAGACGTGAAGACCCTTCACAATAGAGAACCGCTGGTTTACTTCATCCCATGGGAGGTGTGCACTAGCGAAGCCTTGAAGCATATACAGAACATGCTTTACCTGCAAATAAAAATGAACTTTTTGATTGCAAAATATCAAGACCGTTCGCTTGACTGCAGAAACGTTCAAAACCCTTATTAGAATTGCCTAACTTCGCAGAATCCCATCCATTGGATAGACGCTACTCCTRTAAAACTAAATGATGCAGAAAGGTGTGAAAGTAGGGAAAACTAAATGGGAAAATACCAGAGACGCCTCAGTCGTGAGAAGTGAGCGCTTCGGGCGAAAAAAGGGTATGTTCTTCCCACGAATCGCTGTGATTTTCTCAACCAGCGAGCTCACATCTTTTTCCCCTGTTCAAAACGATCAAAATTGAATCAACATCTCAGAAACAAATRYTAAAAGGATAAAAACAATAAGAAAAACTGTGTCGATGTTACAACTGTGCTGTTGGTCTGAGGACAAGAATTTGATCGTACTTCAACTTCAATGCAAAGAGCATCACATGCTCCATTTAACGCAAAACTAAAAGAAGAAAAAATCTTTCTTCCGAGTGTGGAAATCAACAGAGCAATGAAGACTCTAGGGTTTMTTCAAAATGAAACTTGTTTGCGCCTGCATTTGCAACAAAATTCGAAGAATGTACCTGACACGAGCTCCGGTCTAATTTTTGCCATCGCATRTCCGCGAACGATATCCAAGATGRRATACAGCTCGGCAAGGCTAGGTCGAAAATTTCAAGCRCAGCATACTCCCTCTGCTGTAGTCCCTCAGCATTGCCTCCAAAATTCATTAGATCACAGAACCTGCACCCTAGGATTGAAAACCGAAAGAAAGAGGTACAATGTTGCAACAAAATTTGAACAAGGAGGGGGAATAGGCCACCTGATTTCCTTTGCGCACTTTGAATTGCGCTCGGACATGCATGGCGAGCAAGATGAAACCTCTGCTCACGGCTACAAGAGCGCAGAAACCTCTGAAATCGACGAATAACGAAGACACCTCCTTCGCCATGTCATCTGCCAACTCGGCGCATTTCAACGCCACGTCATCGGTTTCCCGCCATTCTCAAGGAAGGAGAAATACAGGGGGGCACCGTTTCATTAGAGCATGCCAGCGTTACACGTCCAATTTTGAAGGGTCCTCAATTTCGTTGTCCCTCATTGGTGCTCACTAAACATGGCTTATAAATAGTAGAAAGACCACTCATAAAATAGAACAAAAACAATGTAACCACAAGGCTCTCTCATACGTTGATTCATTCACCACTTGGATTCTAATCTCGTTGTGTAGTGTGAATGTGGTGGTAAATAGGATTTAGAAACTGAGATTTCAAAACCATAGTCGATGCCATAGTCTTTGTCCTTTGGATAGAGCCAATAAAGGATAAAGGATGAATAGTGATTTCAAGGGCCATTTCATAATGCGTGAGGATTGAGTGTGAAGAGCATATTGTAAAGGGCCCTTATTGATTTTCATCCACATTTGAAGAGTGTCAAACCTTGAGCTTGGGAATGCTCTAAGGCCAGCAGGAATTGATCCCCTCACTTAGCCATTTCAAAAAAAACTAAATTTTTTTATTGGTTCTATTTTTTGGATAGAGACAATGGCATTGACTCTCTAGTTTATGAATTCAAGTTTCCAAATCCTATCTACAATCGCATTCACACAGCACAACTCGTTTAGGGTTTGGKTGGAGTTGACAAAGCCTCACAATCACATTGTACTTGTTTTCCACGCATGGTAGAAATTGCAAATTTTAAATTCATACACTAGTAGAAAACAGGGTGTTTTGTAACCGGTAAAAGAATGACTAGGTGCCTCTAATGACCAAACATTGACTGAAGGCACAAAAAAAAGCAGAAAAATGCAACAGCCGAGTAGTATAGTCATGCAATAGTCATTTAAATGACTGCAAGATGACAAAAGGATGAAAATCTGAACAAAGAATTCTGAATGAACAATTTCTCATTTGCACCTCATTGGTATTGTTGATATAGAATCTGCATAGTTGTTTTATAGTTGTTGAAGAATGATCCACAGAAATATATGACTATTGAATGACTATGCCATGACAACATCAACGACAACGTGGAATTTGAAGGAAATTGAGACATTTATATTTCTAGGTTGGCATGTTTGAGTAGGACAGTAACGTTCATTATTTGTTATAATTCTACTTGCTTCATTCACAGAAAATATGATGCTAACCAAGTTGACCTGGTGTCCTACCAGAGGCTGAGGTGGTGTGGTGTCAAGAGGAACCAATGAACATGGGTGCATTTCTCTACGTTTGGGGACGAGCATGAAGAATGCCACTCGGGGAAAACTTGAAGACATGAAGTATGCAGGAAGACCTGCTGCTGCGTCCCCTGCAATTGGATTTGGCGAGCTCCATACGCAAGACCAGAAAGGGGTCGTTGCAAGGGCGATTCAGAAATCACCTCTCGTTTTGATAGAGTGAGTACGTACTTCAGTGTACACATTCGCCATTTTAAAATGAGTACCGTACTACCTTAATTTAGTTGATATTTAGTCATCTCCAACCAGGAACCTCAATGTCCAGCATTGAAATCAAAACTTCCATAATGTTCAATCAACTTCACAGAAATGCTTGAAAAATTAAACGGCTTCAATTAAAGTATCTGTAGGAAACACTGTAAAATAAAAGGACTACTTCATTTCTCATCCAATTCCAGTTCTAACCAGATCAAATAAATTAAGTGTCATATAATCAATAGTGCGTAATTACCTTATTATATCCCAATTTGACAATTTGTTCCGCATACTTAACTTTGGAAAACGGGTTTGGAGTGCAGAACCCACATGCACGGGCTTGGGGTACACCCAATTGGGGTGATACTACTCGTGAAGAACCCAGTTGGTAAGAATGGGACGAGAAGTCTTAAAGACGGGAAGGAGTCAGACCCTCAAGTCCTCGGCCTTAGCTTCCTTCACATGGCCTTGCATGCTCTTCAAGCTTTGAGCTTCTTGCCCCTCCCTCCCTCCCTCCCTCCCTCCCTTTCTCTCTCCCAAAACAAATGCAAACTAATGCTTCTCTTCTCTTCTCTTCTTCCTTGTTTTTTTGTCCTCAGATTTCCATCTTCGATTAGTGCAAGTTCAAGCTCCGCTCTCTTGATCCAATTGCAACAGAGTGAATTCTATCGATACAAATCTTTGTTGTCTTAAGGAGTGAACTCTGTCAGACTGTTGATGAAATCATTCTTGAGATCTGAGCAGGGATTAATTCGTGTTTGGTAGAGACAGATATACCACAATACACAATATTTCGGGACAATATTAATATGTGTTATGCTCTGATGAAGAAGTCATTTTTTTGAGGACGACTTCGATTCTCATCTTTATCATGACGAGCAAATTGACAAAGCAGCATCGATCATTCCAGGTAAGCCTTTTGTGCTTGATCATCTGCCTGTTCAATCTGGTTTAACTTGGAGTGTTTTTTTGAACTTAAGATGGTTGGGTGAGAGCCTGAAAGTAAGATTTTTTTTTCAAGATCGATTCATTCAAAGGAAGCTTACACCTTCTTCAGGTGTATGTGTAGGAGAGCTAACTTGAAGGAGAGTAAGGATGATAGGATTGTGATAAGAGGATCGGTATTGGAGGATAAGAGTAGGATTAGAATGGGACCAAATTAATTAGAAGCACTTCCAGTTTCCGATGGGCTATCAGTAATATGGCATTGTCACTTGTATATGTATGACATTGAAATTTCTGAGTGAGTTTGAATGCATCAAGGATGAACAAAACGTCTATTTCGTGAAATTGGCGGTATATAAAATATCTTCGTGTATATATGTATGTATATATGACACCATTTTTGACGCCAGTCAATTTAACGAAATTGACKACACAACCAGATTTTCAGTCTCCTCTCCCATGTGGTAAGAGCTGGTAAAACCATTTCTCTCTGACATCAGTTGTTGATCATAAAACCTTCCTTGATCGTCAATTTCATAACACTAGTGAAATTCCACATTGGTGAAATTTCATGGGCTTTCTCCTGAAGCATCAATTTGTACTTTTCCTAGATTTTACAGCATTGTACAGATAAACGGCACAATTTCTGGCACCCCGAAATGACGTCATTTAGCAGAGTTGACAATCTTGAATCACAATTCAAGATGAGTTGAAAATACTAAGTTGTCTTTGCTCCAACCAATTTTCCTCAACTTTTTTCTCTTTTCAGTTTTGCATATTGCTTTTAGACAGTCATCATGGAAGGTGAACCATTTTGGAATGATGAGTGAAGCTAGCGTTGTCAACCACCAAAGATATAAATCCGAAAAATCCACAGACCCATTAATTTCCAGATTACAACTACGGAATTAATCTCAGAGCTTAATTAGGATAAAATTTTGCACTCTATTCCATCCTAGTGGACATTCGAATGTCATTTAATCTAATTTACTGAATCTGACGGTAGGTCCATGGGGCTGAAATTCAGCTGGAATTTTGATCTGTGCCAGCTCCTTGATAGAGCAGACAACGTCCCAAATTTTCATGATTGAGTCGAGAGAAAGATACTAAAGCTTTTCAGTTGACCAAATCCTGTTTCCCTTGCCTAGAAACTGCAAAACCTAATCTCCCTTTCACTCCAAACTGAATGCAGAGCCAAAACTTGCAATTAATCTGACATCCTGTAACTTCATATTTGCTCAAAGGCACAACACAAGAGATTTCAAGTACTGACACCAATTTGTCATATTAGTTAGTGTGGGAGGAAAATTAACGTCACCTAGAAAATAGGGTGACTTTGGTAAATTAGTGTCACACGCAGTAACTATCTGGACAAATCAGTGTGCTTTGAGAAAGTACTTTGGGACACTGTAAGTGAATAGGCTAGCTCCCTGCTGATTCAAATTATAGTTGCGGGGGGCGAGCGATGATTATTCTCTCCATCTTGCAGCAAATTCTTCTCATCTCCCAGCTGAGATTTCCTTCTACTTGGTTGAATTTCCCACTTGAAATTCGTAGTCGAAGCTCGCGGATGCAATACGCAACTGAGCGAGCGAGCGAGCGAGTGAGGATTGAAAATAAAAAAACAGACAGAATCAGAGTTAGCGCCAGTCCGTGTTTCTGAATTGCAAGCATCCCAGCCCCACTCGATCTCATGGCTGTCACGGCGCAATCCTTGCCCTCGGGCGCCATAGCCTCGCGGATGCAAGCTGCTTTGGGCTTGTTCGTCTCCCCTCGCCAGAGTCCACATTTAATTGGCTCGTGTCTTCGTGAGGTCGTCCCGCAAAGCATTTCCTCTACGTTCAAATTCCGCGCCTCGGAAGGGACGCCCTTTATCACACAAACTAGACTAGTATGCGCAACTTCTCCAACAAGTTTTATTGAATTTGGACATTGGATGCAAAAGTTACAAGCCTTTGAATTTGACTTTTAGTCTATGAGGACGTTTTTCGTCCCCTGTGATGTTCAGGGGTTAAAGCCTTCTCTTCGTCTGAGCAAATCAAATCGGAAGAAAATCAGTAATAAAATGTTAATTAGGCAAAGACGGCTATAACTTATAATTATCAAGGTATATGAAGGATACAGAGCTTACTTTGTGATCTCTACCTACGCAGGTTGGATGTTTTATAATGATGCGAAAGCTTACTCGTTGGGATCCCCCATTGCTCCATTGGTTGAATTAGTCACTGGAAGTCGGTCCAGGTAGTCGTTTCTTCCACAAAACCTCCATGACAATCTTGACTTAGGTTTCATGTCTAATTTAGTTCAGGTGGTAGGTATCCTGCCTAGATATCTGTAAATTACTGAGAGCGTCCTTCAGGAGTGATAGAAGCTCAGTGACATTGGCTGAATCCTCCTAGCACAAGTTTGGGAGCACTTGGAGAGCAATGTACAATCAAATTTACAATTTCATGAGATTCAATGAAAATGGGCAACACGCGTTATTGATGTAAATGTATATAGCCTACGCTAAACGTTTACGTTTAGACCTATTGGAACTGTTGGAACTATCCCATGCAAAAATAGGGTACTCCTACATTTAAGTAGTAAACTAGACCCATGCATGCTCCAAAATATAATACTCCCAAGCGTGGAAAGCTCTTTGGGGAAACATATCCAACTCTGCGCATTTCACAAAAGTGGCTTGGATACCAAGATAATTTACATTGTCATCTTTAGAACCCCCAGTCCATCTTGGACCGTTTGCTTTTGAAGATTTGAACGAACTCAAGATCTGGAACTTTAGTTGTATAATTTGAACCCCATTCCTTGTGGCTTGAACTAGTTGATGATTTTATGGTTTCTCTTTGTACCCCAACATTACAACATCAATAGCCACTAGGAATTTGTAGCCCTAGATTAAACCTAGCAAAGCAATAAACCTAGACCCAGAGGCATTACTCCCCACATCAACCAACCAATGGACATAATTAACTTCAATCTAAACATAACAAGAAATCATACCTGTCATATCCTCCTACTAAAGGCCATGGGAAGCCAAGAAGCATATGATAAATTGGCACATCAATTGTTTGAGCCGATAGGGCCTAATGAAATGTCTAGCTAGATCTGTAGTCCGCATCTTGCAATATTGAACCTCTTTGATACATTTGTGAAGCAACACTCCATCCTTCTTCTCAAACTTTTGAATCTTCAAGAAGAAGTCCTCAAGTTCTTTATAACACACTAGTCCAACCAAAAATAACATTTCAAACCCGCAAGGTTCAACATGAGATTTACCTACAAAACCAAATCATACAACATCCCTATCCCACAAAGATCATAAAAAATACTTTCATATTTGAAATTGGGCACTTATAATAGCTTTTATAATTTTTAGGGATTGCCATGTTAGGCTGTTACCTACAATTTTATAAAAACCAACACCAACTTAATTCATTGCAAAAATTTCCATAAAATATATCTTTGGCACTCAACAATATTCTAGAGTTTGTAGTTGTTGTATTACTATTACTACAAGCTTGACCTATGGATATATTTGCAATGAGAGGCCCCAAATTAATGGCTAGGAGAGGTGTACAAGGAAATTAATCAAGCACAATATAGAGGGCTTTTTATTTACATGCACCCTTGGAATGACTTGGAATGAAGGCGCAAGTTCACCATGGCCGTTTAATTACAACAAGTTGACTTCTTATTTGCCATGTCAGTACAACTTGATATTTATCTTTCAACCAACCACAAGGCTTCTTGTGGTTCAAAGCAAAAAGAATCTTCATCATTGCTAATCGAGTGAATTATTTGTGGAAAAAAAGTAGTTGTAATGGAGTTGCCTCCCTAGCCAAATTGCAATTTTTGGTATGCCAAAGAGAACATTTTGAAGGGGKCTAGCATTTGTTGCTCACTTTTCATCCAAAAAATACCAAGTTGGGCTCGTTTGGAGTATTGTTGGTGATGCTTTCAATTGCTCCAATCCATCATTTATGACATCTACCAACTAGGAGCAAGTTTACATTCCATACTTCCTAAATTGACAAGTTTTTCTAGTTTCCAACAAAAGAGAATTTGTCCATATCTTGCTTCAAAATTCCAAARAGATTCATTGACTTCRTAGGGAACTATCCAAATTTTCAATTGTCTAATTCACAAACTATTTTCCTTTAGGAGTTAGGCATGTATAACTTTAGATATGGATATACTTTTAAGATTAGAAGCCTTGTCAAGCCCTTTTCCCTCTTCAAATATRGGTCAATTGTTCTSGAAYTAAAACACAAGCATTGCAACTCCARTTTTAAGTAAAATTATAATATGATTTTTAAATAAATCTAATACTTTTGAGATGAACTTGGTGGTTACATCTAGTATTTTTTTCTAAAAAAATTCAGTAATGAGATTGCCAATGCCAAGACCTCATATTCAAAGGATTCACATACTCCGTTCTATTCAAGGTTATAGATGAGGTGGTATTAGATACAAAGTCAAAATTAGATGTATTTATCTTGGATTAGTTTGTGTAAAGTGACATGGAAGGCACAAGATGATACATGTTTTCAATTTATTCAATTCACATTGGGATCAAACTTGCTCATGAGAGATAGAGTCAATGATTTCCCTCCTTTTGCAACCAATGTTTTATATTCCATTAAACATCTAATATAAGCCCATGCTAAAATGACTTTGAAAAGAGAGAAGTTAATTTTTAAAGTAGAGTAAAATGAATATAGGACATGGCCTCCTCAGAATTAGAGCTTGAGAGAGAGAGAGTCATTGCTGGGACTGTCAGAGTATTCCCGTTTTCGGGATTTTTCTTGATTCGGCAAAATGCCTGCGGCTATTGTGGATGCAGGACTTGGTGACTTTGAGACAGTGTTGAAGGTGAGTATTCCTTCCAATGCGTGCATTCCTGACTGAAGTGTGTGTGCGCGTCTGTAATGGGTGCTGTGCTTGTGAATTGCGCGTGTGTAATGGGTGCTGTGTTTGCGAATTGCGCGTGTTGTCAACACTCAGTCCAATTTGTTTATTGGTCTCTACTCGGTTGCATACTTGTGAGGTTGAGTTTGCACTTAATTTGTAGCGCGGAACAATCACTGGGGAGATTTGGTGGTATGTGAGAGTTTCCAACATTTMTTTTCTCTTCTTAGAACAGCATTTGTGAGTCTTGATCTAGTTTGGATTGCTAATTATGGCTCTAAGTTGGAGGTGCTGAAGTGTACTTTTAGAAATTAGGTTATCCCAATTCTCGCGGTAATTTCATTCTGCACGGGTGCTTTCGGATTGGCTACCAAAATAGAAACCTAAGAAACCTCTTTTGGCAGAGTTTTCTTGACATAATCACCTTCAATCGCCAATTYGCAACACAGTAAGACGTCGGTAATACGAAAACAAGAACTCGTGCTAAGCCAACTTGCTTTTGAGGGTTTCGATGATATAATCTAACTAGTATGAAATTCGACGTTGTGAACATGTGATCTCTCTTTTTACTGAGATCTGGAATGGTGATTGGATTGCAGGCAGCTGAAGTGCAGGGTCCTGGATTGCTGTTGGTTCTGTTCCTGGGTGACCGCATTGCATCGGTGGGCAAAAGCTGGTGCCCCGGTAAACTTCCATTCGCTCCAATGTCTTAGCTCTAGTCTCGGCAAACCTGAATACAATACTAAAACTCTGCAAGTGACAAAATCAAACACGGTTTGATGCCTATCAAATCCACAGTGATGTGATGCATAGGGGAACGTTGTGCGTGAACAATGCTTGAAGCCCTAAATTGGATTCCTCATAGCCCCTTTTCGAGATTGCTTCATTGAAAACTGAGTTCAATTGTGTGAGTCTTCTCAGGCTATTTGCTTTTTATGCAGATTGCGTGAGGGCAGAGCCCATAATTTACAAAGCAGTTAACGAGAGCGCGTCGCCTGTGACCCTGGTTCGTGTGTACGTGGGCGATCGACCAACATGGCGTACCCCTGACCATCCGCTGCGCTCTGACGAGCGCTTCCAGCTGAAGGGTGTCCCCACTCTGATTCGATGGGAGAACGGCGCCATTGCTGGTCGTCTGGAAGATTACGAAGCTGACAAGGAGATGAAAATCAAGCAGCTCATACAACAATCGAAAGGAGACWCGGACCCTGCTCCTTCAACTTTGGACGAGGTTTCTAAACATTCTGTACTGTAGACCATCTTTTTGACACAGAAGATGTGAATCCTGTCTATATGGTCTTGAGAGTAGATTTTTCCTGTGTGTCGATGTTCTGGCCACAAAACGCACGGTTAATGGATGGGATTAGAAGTAATTTGCTGTAGTACAAGCTGTGCAGTTACTGATGTCTCAAATTTCATGATAACGTAAAGAACTCTGAAGAAYTTCTGTTTGTGTTCTGAGTGGACTTACCTCTGAGGAAGAGTTTCCTCAACGTAAAGCACAAACCCAGAAATCAATGAGAGACGAATTTGTGTGTGATGCATGAAGTTGTAATTTCTGGTGATGTGGAGTCTTCTTGCAATCACACCTGAAACCGTAATTTTGTTTTGGAATCTCTTCCASGAATGGATAGGAGCAGMGCTCTWTGCGTCATGAATCACATTGCATGTCAATTTTCTTACTATAAATTTCTACCATTTAGGKCAAGGTGCATCRTGAGAGTAATCACCCACAGCTCAGACAACGGCTCTTAGATGGTATTCTCATGAAGCACTTGGTTGCATGCCATCCACTTTGTAGGAGAATATGAATGGAATACAAACATTTTACTAATACTGTATTAGCATTCAAACCTCCCCTATAAAAATGGATACTTTTCAAACCACCCCTACTAAAATCACTGGAGTCACACAGTGGGTTTAAGATTTTGACCCCTCATTTCAAGTGACTCGTTTAGAAAGTTTCATGCCGCAAATGAGGATGCGTGGGGATGTCATGGTAGCACTAAAAAGGGTGGTCTTGTTGACACTTCTTTTTGACACCAATTTTGACACTAAAATGTTGAAAAACATGTCACAAAATTTCAGACATTTCAACACTTCTTTTCCATTCTAAAGTGTGAAAAACAATGTTGAAGTTTTTTTTGACAAATAAAGAGTTGAAAAATTGTCAAAATTTTCTATTGTAAAAAAAGGAAGTCATAAATTCTGTCCATCAAAAAAGGAAGTGATTCACTTTGAAAATTTCTAACACTAATTGTTGTCACAATGGTTCAAAAAATATGAAATAACTTGGGTTTGATTTGCTTTCTTCTTGCCTTACCTGTGTACCTATCCAGTGAAAAGAGGTTGCCAATCATTTTGGTATTAGTTTCCTCCCTCCCTCCCTCGTAAATAACCAGAGCTGTTGATTTTTTATTTAAAAGAAATTACAAACCTCCCGCCACAACCGTTGATCTTGAACACGATCTCGTACATAGATACGATACAAATACAAATACAAATACATATAGAGATACGATACAGATACGATACAGATACGATACAAATATAGATACGAATATAGATATAGATACAAATACAGATACAGATATGAATACATGTACAAATACGGATACTGGGATACATATCCCATATTGTTTGGAGTAGTTCTTGCTTCCTGAAAATTATAAAGAAAGGGAGGGGGGGTTCAAAAAACAATTTAATGAAGTATTTGGGGGGGGGGGTGAGGGGTTTATTACATAAAAATAAATTGGATTTTGAGTGCATTGTGACACTTTTGTCACAATGCAATGCACTCAAAAGTGGTTGTACCAGCCAGCCATCTCTGTACCTATGTACTGAAAAGATACAAACATGATGTTTGGGTTTCAATTTCTCTCCCCCCTTTCCTTAGAAAAATCAAGAATCGTCCATTTGAGTTTAAGGAACCCCCCCTAAATACTACCAATCTTCTGGAAAAAAACAAAGCAGTTGATGCCTATAAGATATTGGTCATTCAAAATTTGGATATTGAATAAGGATACAAAATATAAATACGATTACAGAATATGGATATGGTTTCAAATTGCAAAATTCACATATGAATATACTCACAAAAATCAAATATAGAATGTAGATTCAAAATACATTTGTATTCACAAGCAAAAAATATAGATATATTTATATAGTTTGCAAGTTCCACATGTTACCCAGGAATACAATTAAATACATGCGGTTGAAGTGGGTACTTTACATTATGAATATAATTAATACCCAAAAGATGTTTGCATCTTTTGGATACAAAGACATAACATTGGGTTTTACATGTTGAGATCATGAATTCATTTCACACATAAGGGGTTTGCTCAAAATTTTGCACAAATGATTTACAACAAGTAGGAAAATTATGTGTGTATCCCTTCTAAAGAAATTGTAAAAGCTTAATAGCCAATGGGATAATGTTACATGTCCCTTACTTAGAAAACCTGTGTGCATTTCTCTGAAATTGACAATTTGTCACGCGTCACTATCCACTATCCACTGAAAAGACAGGGTGCAATTTATTTAAAAAGAACAAAATTCATTAAAAAAATATAATCGGAAGAGTAGTACATCTTCAGAAAAAGAGATCAATAACACAAGAAATGCTAAATACTCAAAATAAATTACACATAAATCTCCAATTTCACACATGCTGTAAGGTAGAACCACCCATTACCAACGAGTGCCCCATAACCAACCATAGATTGACTTATTTCCAACCAAGGCTAGAATGGGGTTTTTTCATCTTTTCAAAGTGGGACTAAAAGTTCATGATACATGTTCCAAAGTAGTGCAAAAAAAAGTAGGAAGGAGTGAGTGGAAAGGTAGTTTTTTGAATGATCGGAATTGGAAGAGTCTAAAGATCGGCTATGGGTCCAGAGCACTTTTTGCCTTTCAAAATTCATAGTAAATTCAATTCATGCAATAAAATTATCAAAGTTTTTGCAATCCTCATCATTTTTATCAACACACCTCTAAATATATTTACCTTGCATTCCATTGCTTCAAATTCGTCCAAATTCCGTATTTGGTTAGTTATAGGTGGTTCTACCTTATAACACTAAGAATTCTCACTACTAAGTTAACCATGTAATGTGCTGCTCAAATTCCATCACTTGTGTACCATTTGTCTAGGGCTACTTGGGTAGCTTTGGCAAGGGTGGGCAACCCAAAATTTTTGGATGGGCAAGCAGACATCGTAGAAATTTAGAGGCATAATTTGGGCATTTCACTTAACCCCTAAAGGACCGAGGCATATTTTGGACAAAAATTGTCAAAAACTAGCACTTATTAGGGCAACAAGAAAAAAATGATAAAGAAAAGTATTTTTCAAAATTTAACCGTACAAATTTGTACTAGACTTCTCTAGGAATGTGTGGAAAAATATCAAAAACTTTGACCGCATGGATTGAAAGATTATAACATTTGAAGTTACGTGAAAAAGATTTTTTCCAACCTTGCCTGACAGGGCTTGAAAACTTTTATTCCTTCTAAAATGAGATTTATACTCTAGACATGGTTATTTTTTTGACATTTGCATCTTGTATCATGTAAGCTACATACCTACCAAATTACAAAATCATTGGAAGAGTTTTGCACATGTTGCTCAAAGCTGCCCAAACTGCCCGCAAAGTTCAGGGCAATTTGACTTTTGATCCAAGCACCCGATCGGAAAAAAATTTAGATTTTCAAGAAGGAAGTACGTAATTACACATTGTGTCCAAATTTCATAAACATTCAATCAAAAATGACTTCATAGGAGCCTATCCGAGATTTCTTGCGTACATTGAACGGACACTTGCGGTCCTTTAGGGGTTAAGCAACCTCAAAAGAATTCAAAAAACTTGTATTTTGTTTTTTGGCCACATTTTCCAAATTAGCTTTTGCATTTGCAAAAGTAACGCCCCTTCAAGTTTGAAACATGAGTAATGTAATTCTAGATTTTTTTTAGATCTTGAACATGTATAATTATTATGATTCACATTCCAGAGTTTTGGAGTACTCAATTAATCAATTTGTTATAATTTGTTATAAATTATTATTTAATTATTAATAAAAGATTATTTAGCAAGTATATAGATGTTGCAACCTAGTAAAAAATTAAGTGAATTTTAACAGCCTCATGCATGTTTGTCAATGATATGTGATATGCATAGTAATGGATTGTGTGGGGTCTCTTTGGATGCATAGGCATAGTGTGGGACAGGTGCATTCAATGCATCCCCTTTACTATGCATCCAAAAGAGCCCTCATTTAATTTATTAGCCCTTCATGATTTTTTTCCGTGTTGCCCCCCCTCCCTCTTCTTATAATTTGAATTGTTAAATGTGAGTGCATACAATATGGGATATGTCCCGTATCCCGTCAGTATTACCATATGCGTATGCATATATCACATTTGTATGTATATATGTATAATATATGTGTTGTACATGTATCCATATCCATATCCATACCTGTATTCATGCCCGTACCCGTATCCATCTCTCATTTTTTTTGAGGAGGTGGGATTGATTAAATTTTCAAATGGCAAGTTTTGGAGGTACTTAATACATTTAAGTATCTTGTGGATGAAGATAGACTTATAGACTTTCATTTTCAAAGTACTATTGATGTTTCCAACACATTCCCAAATTTGAAGCATTTAATACCTTCAACTTTAAATTTTGAGTGACTTTCAAGTCATTTATCAAACGACTCCAAAATGTGAATGATAATATTTAATTGAAGGAACATTAATTGGATCATGTCTTAATGATTAACTAGCAAACCAACACTACAAAAATATATATATACATGATAATCAACTCATATACGTTGATTAGGACAAAGTAATGTTGTTATGTGAGCCTAAGAGCATGATCCCATGAGCTTAGAAAACTACACACCTATGTTATAAGAGTTTTAGTTTGTGGGTAGGTATGGTTTTTAGAGACTCCATACTTTCTCACAAACTAATACTCCTCATAACTTTTAGCTCACTAATCCAAATGGAATTATTCAAAGCTTTCCACTTACATATAGTTGTAAAGAACCGATTTCAAAAGTGATTCTTAAAAAAGTTTTTTGGGCTACCCGGACTATCCACAATTCAAAGAAAATCACATATCATGCAATAACTTTTTAACAATGTAGTCAAATGTTATGAAATGTTTTGGGCCTTTAAGAGACTCCTTGGACACATGTTTCGTAAAAATTTCAAAGAAAAATAATGAAAACCCCATTCGTAGTGAGTTGCCCAAAATTGTTGTGTTGCCAAAAATATGCAGCTTTAGTTAGTCAAAAAACCTCTCATATTGTTACAACCTCTCAAATTGTTATTGCTTGTTTTTCAATTCAACCTTCCAAAAAGGGTCCACCAATATTCATAGTAAAAATCCATAAAATACCAAATTGTGAACTTTCTAGCTACCAATCATGTGGGTTAGAATTTGACATTTTCACATACGTGTAAATAACCACACTAGTAGAAACATAGTCTTGTAACGTGAACCAACCTATTACCGCCACCCTTCTCAATTCTGCCCTCGTGTACCTATCAGGCACATTTTAGATGAAAAATATACACCACAAGTACATGAGGGCGGAATTGAGAAAGGTGGTGGTATTGGGTTGATTCACCTCCAATGTTTAGACTAGGAAAACAACCCATGATGGACAATTTAGGCATGTTTTCTTATTGTATTCGATTATATCCCATAATTTAGATGTTATTTTTAGTAAACTAAATACACCAGAGTTTTTTTTCATTTTTTATAAAGAGCCAAAGTGGAAATATTGAATGTTCTGATGGTGTTCCAAATTGCAACATTTATCCACATATTGGATGGAAACATCATAGTTCCACATATCACATATCCATAATTATGTTTTCATCCACAATTTGGCAATTTCATCCTTTATATAAAATTTTAATTGGAAAATTTCTCGACGACACCATCCATGATTTTATTGTTATGTTCTAAGGGATTGGTGTTGGGCATATTAATTTGGTGCAAATTGACAAAAAAATTACTGGAAAAAAAGCCCAGTACGCATTAACTTCATTTAGACGTGTTGTAGGCCATTTCGTGCACTAAATCATATCTTAAGTTAGGTTGTTTGTTTTGTTTTGTTTTGTTTGTTTTGTTTGTTATGTTCTTTTGTTTTGTTTGTTTTGTTTGTTATGTTCTTTTGTTTTGTTTGATTGTTATTTTGAGATCTCCCGCACAATGTGTCTTCCAGTCTTGTTGTTGGTATCATTGGAAAGCTCTTAGCGAGGAGGGGTGCATGGGCTTGTTTTGGTGACATTTCAACTTAAAATGTGAAAGTTATGAAATTTTGAAGTTCATCTAAATTTAAAAAATATATAAAAAATTGCTTTCCTTTTATTTTTGACTATGGCAGCTGCACATGGCACACCAGATCCCAATGAGGTAGGAGGCTCTAAAATCGCATGGGCATTAAGAACCGACCCTATAAATACCTGCGAAATGGACATGAGGTGGTTTTTAAATTGACCTCTATAATGATTGAATGAATCAAGGAAAAAAGTATTATCAATTGCAAGAGACACTCTTCCTCTATGCTTTCTCTAACTTTCTTTAGAAGTTGCAAGTGAAAAAGGTGAACCAATCCTTTTATGCAAGGTTTTTAAGCCTTGTACTTTATGTTAACTTTGTGCTAAAATGTGAACCTGCCTTTGCCACAAGGAAAGCTGGGGTGAATTCATCCCCTTGCTTGGCCACTCCAAGTCATTCCAAGAGTGCAATTAAAATAAAAAGCCCACTATTTTGGACTCGATTAATTTAAATTGTGCAACTTCTACACTTAATAGGGATATTTCTAGGACCAAACAATTAAAAGGACTTAATGTAGAAAACTATATATGTTGAAACATGATGTATAACCCCCGAACACTTCACAAACTATTGAAGTGTTGAAACATGATGTACAACCCCCAAACACTTCACAAACTATTGAAGTGTTGAAATATGATGTACAACAAAGGTAGATATTTATATGATGTGAAATGTTGATTAATTAGTATGGGTCACCATAATACCCCTATTCATTTGCAAATATGAGTTTTCAGAAATTGCAAATTCTATCATGCTTGGGAAATAAAAGTCTTTCTTAGAATCAGTCAGGAGTGGCCGAGGGAGGGGGTCAGTTCACCCCGGACAAAAGGAACCAGTGGTGGACAGGTGGCAAGAGGGGAATTGCTGAACCGTACAGTACCTTAAGTTAGTGGCCCCTGACCACTGTCTGTCCAAATCAAGTGACACTGACTACCTAGCGGACATCAAGCTTCCAAGAAAACCCAAAAAAATCAAGTGAAGGACATGTTCCACCAGAGCATCAAAAGTATCAAACGCTTGGAGCAGCCCCACAACAACACGGTGAAGGAAATCAATGGAGGACATTCCTCTGTCAAAAAAGATCAATGGTACAAGACATGTAGAGGGTTGCTTCACGGTCGTGTTGTGGGGCTGCTCCTCTTACTCGGCCGTAGTCAGTTCTAAATGATCTTCTAATGTCCCAATTCCCAAAGTGAGGGAAGGCAATCCACCCCACCCTAGGCACCGCCAAAATTGAAGATCAGTTGCAAGCAGAAACGTAATGACAAAGGTAAAAAGCACCAATTGTCAACCACGCCCAACACCTGACGTGTAAAGTAGGGTGCAGTATTTGCAACCAAGGTTGGAAAATAATGTGTTCCAAACAAAGTTAGGAATGATTGTGTTTTTATGGCCCTTTTGTAGGTTTGGACTAATAAAGTTACGAGACATGCTCTTGTAGTAGTAGGCAAGAAAGGAGGAGGAGGTGAGCGACATAATAGTTATGAAATGATTGGAATTGGAAGATTCTAGACATTGATTATTGACGAAGGGTAATTTTTGACTCCCAAAATTCACAGTAATTTCCATCTTTGGATGAAAAATTTGAAAAACTTGCAATCTCCATATTTTCTCTCTTTCCAAATGGGAAAAATTTCTACCACCTCATTTTGCTTACGATCTCCTCCAAAATTGCTTAAATGATCGGTCACGCAAGTGCTTCTACCTTAATTTAAGTGACTTGGTACAAGGTCAACTAGGGTGGATTGACCCCTTATTGGTTCGTGTTTTTACCTTTGGAAATAACACTAATGCCACATATGATAAAATTTGCAAATTTTGAATTCAAATTTGCACGTGGAGGTCCCAAATTAGGGAAAAACACGTGAAAAATTACAAAACTTATATGGCACAAAATAGGGGGCAATTATTACAATTCCTTTGAATGGGAAAACAAGGGGGTCAATCCTCCTTGGCATATTAGGCCTTCTTTYGCTTTAGTGTGCTACACACAATAGAAGAAGTTTTTGACACTTGGGATGAATTGACCCTAAACCGACAAACTTGTAGGTAACCTGACGATAACATGCACATCAAAAGGGCGGGGGAGAATTGGTTGCTTCCAAATGATTAAATTGATAAAATATTAGGAACCTTCAAAATGATATGGARTAACCAACAAGGGCCATTTCACACTATGGCCAAAGGTTGAACAACAATTTTCAACAATCAAATTTCAATAAACCATGYAATAAACCACACTTCACACTAGAGCACATTGTCTAAAAGGCCACCACCCTCCAAACCACCTACATAGTAACAAAATGCCTACATGGTRATGAACTCTAAAYTGCCRTTAGGATTGTTTAACCCCTAAAATCCCAAGTGCCCCTCGTAAAACTCATTAGCTTTTTGAAAATATAATTTTTGTCTAAATCGGTGCTTGKGGGCAAAAGTTATGCCATACTATGCATAAATTTCAGTTTGTCAGGTAGAAAAAAAAATCACAAAAATACGATTTTTTYATTTTTTTTTCATTTTTTTCTCGAWGAATTATATTTTTGTGTACATTTGAAGCTTTGATTCATTCWATTTGGTCTGATAATGAGAAAGTTATGGACAATCTTGTTTTTAGGGCAATCTAAGCATCCTCTTGAAAAAAAAACTTATAGGCTTCATTTCTAAATGCAATTTTCACAATTTTTTGAAAAACATTGTTGGACAAGGTTAATTTTACTTGCCAAAACAATCTCACCGTTGGAATTATTGTGTTTCAATCCCATCTTAGAGCTATTAACCATGTAATTTTTTTTCCCAATCTTGGACCTACTTCTATTTGACAATTTTTTAATGATTGAATATCAAGTGTGTTTTTCTTGAATTTTTTTCCCCTAATCCTCAACTTGAATCTTGAACACATAAAATATTAATTTCAAGCTCAATAGAGCAAAAAAAATTGATTAAGAAGCTCCAAAGCCTAAAAATCTACTGATAGAATGTATAAAAAAGCTATGTTTTTTACTTTAAACGCAGATATCTTACGATCTATGCGGGCAAAGTTTGTGAAAATTTTCATACACATTTATATACTAGTCTAATGCAAGATCCTCTGGTTAGATATGCAAAAGAATTGAAAATTTTGAAAGCTTTGCACCTTGCAATAGAAATGGCAGTTTTGAATGGATTTTGAGAGAAAAAAAGGCCTTGGGAATTTAGGGGTTAAGAATGGAAATCCAAACTCTGATTGAAAGGTTGTCAAATGCTGCAAAGATTCAGTTGAACTTTTGTGGCATGCTATAAAAAATTCAAGGCCATTTTTTATGCTTACAAAAAATACAAAATGCCGATGGTTTTTTTGGCAGTGATTGGTAAGAGAGCAAATTCTATTATGCTTAAAACAAGTGGTATCACCAAGTCGAGTAGATCATGGAGCATGTCTTGGATACAACTGTGTAGAATGTACAAAATCAAATCAATTTAGTCTTGAATGCAGATAATGCATTTACATCAAAAGTAATAAATCAAATTTTTGTATGATAGATCTTTGAGAAAATGGCGAAAAGTAGTAGATGTTTTGATGAAAAACTTTAAGGTAACAAGTGAGCCACTAGAATGAAGAGACAACAAATTTGATTGTTTGATCAATAAGCTTTAGAGTCTTATATGCTTCTCTTCGTCTAATTTATAACCATTCTCATTGTAGGTATAGTTTCAAACTGAATGTTTGAATATTTGGCCAAATGACTTTGATAAAAAGTCTTGGCTAATAATGGATGAACCCAAGTTGAATCAACCAACATGTTTTTCATTTTCTCTTAGTGTATTGTCTTTGTTTCTTCACATGCAAGATTTTCTTCATTCTCAATTTCTTCTTCTTCACTTAGTTGCTTGAATGGARTTTCTTTGCCTTGTGGATTTACCTTTTGTAGTTCCGTTATTTCCTTCAATGATGATTTTAGAGAGTAAAGCATATCCATTTTTTGTATTTTCCTGGTGTCTRTTGGCTGTAGCTTGTAGCTCTTTCTTTGCTTTTTTTGCCCAATCTCAACATTCTCTAAAATGTACATATCGTGGAGACATAAAGAGATAACAATGTCAAGCATGTTTGGAGTGGCATGTCAATTTTTTAATAATATACACCATCTTCCTTTAGAATTCCAAATACTCTTTCCACAGCCATGCAAGTATTTGACTGAATAAAATTCCAATGTTCTTTCTCTCTTAGCAATCCTTTTTTTCCTCCCTTGAATGGTGAGTAAACCAAAGCCTCATACAATACGCCACATCAACAATGAATATGTAATGTTAAAATGCACCTTTTAAAGCGTTGCTTCCGATTTCATATTCCTAAAATAAAGACCAATTATGAATTTGTCCAATCCATCCAAAATTATAGTTCCAAAATTTGCATTTGGCATCTACAATCCCTTGTTACAAGGGAACATGAATAATATCTGTTTTAGCAATAATATGCTACAAAGTCATGAGATGGTGCTATAATAGGGTTGAGGCTATCGTCTATTGCCCTTAGAATAAGCGGAATGCTATGTGGTGCTTCAAAATCCAATGGTCTTAGATAGTTGGCATTGTATACCCATTATTATTGTATTTTTGAAATTTTCATACACCATTGACATTGTATACCCGCAAGTATTGAATGACTTCCTAATTCCTACCAAATGTCTAATTGTTGGGATATGTTGGCATGCTTGGTGTAAGCCTATTATAGATGCCAGGCACTATTAGGGGGGGGGGGGGGGGAAGATAACACACTTGGAATCCTCCCCCCTAAGTCCTTCCGCAATTTGCGGGCCTTAGCCTTCAGGCCAAGGCCCTCACCTGGCAGGAGGCCTTTGAGGGGAGGCCTCCCAATATACATTAGGGGTAGGCACACCTTTACTTCACAAAAATTCTTTGAAGATTGAGAGAAATGAGGAGCCATTAGGTAGCCTAAATTTGTGAAGAAGGTGTGACACTCCAATCTTGTGAGTGGAGAATGAAAACGAAAAATGAAGTTGCATGCAACGAAAGTTGTGCTAAAGTCATCATAGCATAACAGAAAGGACCATAGCATAACAAAAAGAACCAATGGAGGAGCAAAGTGGAGGCAAAAAGCAAGGGTGGTGGAATATTCTTATTGTGTGAAGAGTTCTCCAAGTCCATTATTCACTTCCGGAGGAGAATAATGGATGCTAAGAACTCTTCACACAATAAGAATGTTTGGCTTTGGAGAGCCAACGGAAATACCATTCCAAATTGACATGTCCCCATTCAGAGGAAAATTTGTGAGAAGTGAAGAAGTTGTGACCACCTMTATTGCAAAGAATATGGTCACAAGAGATTTAGAGAAAACGTGACATTTTGAACATCTTGCTTGTCTCTCTTGCTTGGGTCATGGTTCAAGAAGAATAAGTAGCTATACTACGAGAGAGAGGCTGCATTAGCTAATAATGTAAGAGGTTCATAAAAAGCGCCTTTTAAAAGCTTATTGCTTTTTGGAGAAGCTAAACTCCTTGAAATTTTTGTAGTAAATATTTGATGAAAGAAAAATAGAATTGGTATTTAACCCATATCATTTCACATTTATTTGGACCCTTGAGGAATTAGTCAATTTATTTTTGAAGACGAAGCACAATAGTCTTTAAAAGTCGGTCCACCTCCAAAACTATGCATAATTAGTACATTGATGGTGCATTGAAAAAAACAAAATGTCCCTTTACATTATGAGATGTTTTTAGAGTCCAATCAATTCTAAAACCTTTTACCTTAAAGGTGCTATTCTTAGAGGAATTTTTTTTTAGTGGGGTCCATACTTTCTAGGTGTAAATAGGTGCATAGTGGTTGTGAGGCCCACTTTCCTGTGTTGGCAAAGTCGGCAAACTTCTACATTATTTTTCAGAGTCAGAAATGTATATGTTGACATTGGCAATCAAAACAATGACCATATACTTCCATGTGAGTGGGGAAAAAACAAATGAACGAAGTAGGATTGTCTTGTAGTAAATCTTTCTCACTTCATGAAATGTCATCCCCTTTTGTCTACATTTTTCATGTGTGTACTACGGTAAGAACAAGTTGACTTGGTACTCACCATTTCTTTTAGTGATGACAATGTCATTTGCAATAGAAAATAGCCTCATGTGTCAACTTGAAATTTTTCAATTTTCTAAAARATTTAAATTTAAAAATCTCATCATAGTGATGAAATTGATTCTTATGTTGATATCACTAGTGAAGAGTAATTCATGAATTCAATGAAAAAGACTATCCAATGATCTTTTGTTGTTTCCTTAACCCCTAAAGGACCAACTTCAGTGTCGGTTTCAACATACGTAAGAAATCTTGGGTAGATTTCTACAAAGTCATTTTTGGTCAAATGCTCATGAAATTTGGACACATTATGTATGAGTGTACACCCTTCTTAAAGATCTAATTTTTTTTTTCCGATTGGGTGTCTGGATCAAAAGTTATGTTGCACTAAACTTTTTAGGCAGCTCGGGAAACTTCAGGCAGCATGCACAAAATCCTTTTTATAATTTTGAAATTTGGCATGTATGTAGCTTACATGATACAAGATGAAAATGTCAAAAAAATAACCTATTAGTAGTATAAAAATCTCATTCTAGAAGGAGTTAAAGTTTCCAAGCCTTGTCGGGTAAGGTTGGAAAAAAAATTCACCTAACTTCAGATACTATAATCTTTTAATCTGTGCGGTCAAAGTTTTTGAAAAATTTTCCAAGCATTCCCGGAGAAGTTCAATACAAATTCGTACGGTTGAAGTTTGAAATTTTTTTTTTATTCCATTTTTGTCTTGCTATCCTAAAAGGTGTCAATTTTTGACAATTTCTGCCCAAAATGTGCCTCCGTCCTTCAAGGGTTAAGTCAAATTAGTAACAATATTGTCTTCCTGGTATCACATATGCATTTTGTGTATGGTATAAAAAGTGATATTTTAAGTTTTACACACAGTTGCATAAACCTCAACAGGAAACACTTCAGAGTAAGGCAAAAATTAAAAAAAGAATCAAGTTGTAAGCAAGTAAATGAATAAAGACCACGTAACTATGTATTTGTCTTTAAAAAAATGGATATTTATATATCTAATCAAATAAGTAAAACTATAAATACATAAAAAAAATTGAATAAGTGATGTCCATGTATATTATTTAATTAATTAAAATATAATTTCAAAACAACAATGCTAATATGTGAGCATGAAAATGCGAGCGTGTGAGCCTTGAGCATATACATAAATAGATATCCTACATAACCATTTGACCCCTACAGTCCCAAGGCCATTTTTCTGTCAAAAAACATTGAAAACTGCCATTTTTGTTGCATTCAACCAAGAAAACAATTTTTTTTTTTTAATTAAAATCTAACCATAGGATCTTTTACTTCACTTGTCTTAGATCATGTGGTAAAAATATCATGAAGTTTGACCGTATAGATTGGAAGATATTAGCATTCAAAGTTGAAATAGAAAACTTTTTTGAACACTGGCTTGCAATTTCAGATGATTTTGACCGCCATTTGTAGAATTTCTTTTTTGCACTACAAACTTTGAATTTAATTTTTTATGTTGAAGAATTGAGTTGAAATTCTAGAAAAAAAAATTCATAAAAAAAACACTTGATTTTCAATCTTTTTTCATAGAAAAGGTAGGGAAGTCTTCTTTCGTTTCAACGGTGACAATCATCAAAATTATTCCACACAAATGAAAAATTGTGCTTGTTACAAGAGTTAGTCTAGAAAACAAGAGATATGCTCAAACACCCTCGGTTCCATTAGGGGTTAATTGTGCACAACATCTGGGCAAAGTCAATCAGTTTCTCCAACTTCCTACCTCTCAGAGCATTATTTAGTCCACTTCACTTTATGATTTTTTTGTGGTTAATATGTTTTATTTGGTTAATTAGTATGGTTTGCATATATTGATGATGCAAGGAGGTAGCAAACTGTCTATTGGTTGCAGTAGCCTTCAAACCATCATCCTTCTGCTGAATGTGAGTCGTTCCATCAACTGAAAGTAAGGTAGGAGGTCCATAAAGCGATCATCGAAGCACTGAAACTACATTTTGGGGAAGTAAAACATCTTGAACAATTTTTCAGAAATATTTTTCTTTGAAAGACAATTGGAAATGGCATCTAACCCAAGTTGTTTCATGTTTTTTGGAGCTTTGTGGAATTAGTTATGAAATTTAGAAGTTCAAATGTCATAGGGCTCTAAACAGGACCACCTCCTAGAACGTGCACAATTTCTACATTTGGGTACGTTGAAGAAGGCAAAATGTACCTCTGTGTCATGTTTGGTTCAAAAAGCCCGGTCGGAGTTCAAGCCTCCTACCTTAATTCAGTGTATCATGAACATTCAAGATTCAACGAGAATTCAACAAGTCCAATATCCTTCTTGAGCCTTGGTCCCAGCATTTGCTAACTTAGTACTCTTTCAAGTTTTCAAGTGAAGTACACTAAATAATGAAATTAGGTTGCCTTGTCGGTGGAAGCACCCAAAATCGTCAATATAAGCAATTTCCTAAAAACAATATTTTTGTAGCGAGTGAAAATCATGAATATTAAAAAAAAAATCTAATTTTTGGATGTCGTATGAGAGTCTTATGATTTTTCAAACTGCAAGTTGCCAAGACCACTAAATCTATCCCATAGGTGGACCTAAATGTGAAATTTGCAAAAATCAGTAGTTATCTAATCAAAATTTAGTAAGTGTCCTTCAAATTTGTCAACCAATCAAATTTAAGCATTTAGAGGACACATTAATCAAAGTCTAGGGACACAATTAGGTGAGTCTTGGGTACAAGAATGGGAACAGGTGGGCTAATGGGTGCTTCTACCTTATCCCAAGAAGGTTTTTATACAAGCCATCAAAGTCAACAACTATTCCTACAACTATTTTCATTTGTACACATGAAGGTTCATGAGTTCCAACCACACCAATAACTAATTCAAAAGAAGTGCATTCCTTGTACAATAACAATAAATATTTATAAAGTGTGGAATGCTGAGCAACTAGTGAGGGGCAACCTAATTTCACTATTTAGTGTACATAAATAGCTGAGTTAACTCCCAAAAGAACAAAGCCTTTTTTCTATGAAAAAGCACTTAAAACCACCATTTCTATAGCAAAGAGTAAAAACACTGGGAAATTGTTTTTTTGCAAATCTAACCATAGGATCTTACACTGACCTAACTAGTATGAGGATGTATGGAAAAAAATTCAGAATTTTTGACCGCACAGATTGCAAGATATCTGCATTTAAATTGAAGAAAATAGGTTTTGTTGCACATTGCAAGACTAGATTATTTGACTTGGAACCTTCTTAACTTTTAGTTTTTGCACTATAGAGTTTTGAGCTTTAGATATTTCTGGTGGAGAATTGAATTGAGAATCTATGTGGGAAAAAAAAAATTTAATTAATTTTTATTCTTTCAAAAATTGTTAAATAGGAGTAGGTACAAGATAGAAGGAAAACCTAAATTATTAATATCTCTAAGGTGGAATTAAAATGCACTAATCCCAGTGGTGAGAATGTTCTAGCAACCAAACTAAACCATGTGGAACTTTTTTTTTCTTGAAATTGTAAATATTGCATTCAGAAATGAATCCGCTACAAGTTATTTTTTCAAGAAGATGCTCTGATTGCCCAAAAAACAAGATTGTCCATAACTTTCTCATAACAAATCCAAATGGACTGATTCAATGCTTTCCATGTACACAAAAATATAAACTATGAGAAAAAATATTCAAAAAAAAAAATTCAAATTTTTGAAACTTTTTTTTGCTACCCCCTCTCCCCCCTTCTCCCCTGTGTTGACTTGTTTTGAGCATAACTTTTGTTCCCGGGCACTAGTTGAGAAAAAGAAATATGTTCCCACAAAGCTAGTTAGTTTTTCTATCATCAAAAAAAAAGTTTAAAAAAATCAGGACAAAAATTGAGACTGTAGGTACATGCCTGAAATCTACCTTGTCCCTCAAAGGGACAAATGGTCCTTTAGGGGTTAAGAGGGACACTTTACTCTATGGCTGAAGATTGAGAGGCATTTGATTTCCACCAATCAGATTGCCTAATCCTTAGTTTCTTAGTTAGAAAAATTAGAAAGTACAAGTCCTGAAACTGCACAATGAAGGTTCCCAAGTTTTATATGAGTGTCTTTGGGTACAGGCAAACCCATATCTTCSGAGCATGTGTAATCTGGTTCATGAATTGATTAGTAAACATCATGTCAAATCAGTTGGCAAACAATGATGA
Organism: Pleurozium schreberi; assembly: GCA_006891605.1. NCBI lineage: Eukaryota > Viridiplantae > Streptophyta > Bryopsida > Hypnales > Hylocomiaceae > Pleurozium > Pleurozium schreberi. The sequence goes on from VACF01000637.1 coordinate 53,445, forward strand.
AACTAGCTGTCACCACCGAACCATCTTGTGAGAGAAACCCATTCTAGGGTGGACCATTTACTGATAATAAACGCCCGAAGGCAGGTACACACCCAGGGGAGAAAACACTTGAGGGCCAGAAGACGAAAGGACGCGCCAGACGGCGGGGGTGAGAACCAAACGGCCCGGAGCCCCGAGGAGGGGAAGAGCGAAAAGAGCGCCCGAAGGCAGGGGCGAAAGCGGAGAGAAGTGGACGCCACAACCGGGTTGAACAGAAAAGGGCAAGAGAGGAGTAAAAAGAAACAGCCACGGAGGGTGGGGATGAAAGGAGAAAAGCATGAACACGGAGCCTGCAAACAAAAAACAAACAAGAGAAGCCAGATATACCGGAGCAACCCTAATCCTCAAGATCCCTATAAATCGAGTAGAACGTGGCCTGCAAATCTAAGTCAAGAGCGGTTTGCGAATCTAAATCCGGGTCTGGTCTAAATCCATGTGACCGGGGACCTCTGTCCAACTGGGCTTGGTCTTGTTGGTGAGTGTCAGTCACCATGGAGATGCGTTCGGTTTGAATGTCTTGGGGAATCCTCCGGAGAATGGAATCTGCTTGTTGTGAGGCAAT